>VXBQ01012628.1:32786-114618 GCA_013400175.1 Phainopepla nitens
CTGGCTTCACTGAAGAAATGCGGGTGACGCTTTTCACCTGATGACCTTGATAAAGCATTGAAGAGCCGCCGCTCCAGCACCTGCCTCGAATATTGATCTCGGAGCATCGTGGCCTGCGACGATTCTCAGGTCTCCAGCTGTTCCTATTCGAGGCACATTTGAAGGATGACTTAAAACGACTTAAAATTACTTAAAAACAAGCGAAAGTCCCCACTTTCCCTCACTGTGACAAGGCAACAGGACTCTCACTGTCAAATGTGCAGTCTTTATGTACAAGCTTGAAAGAAAGGCTGACATGAGATGGTTCATGAGATGACAAGGTACAAACATGGCTAAACAGGGACTTGCCAGTGACACACACAAAAAAATCCAAGCATACTTTGGCTTTTTCCTCTCAAGGCTTCCAAGTCTCCTCCAGTCTCTGTATCTCAGTAACTTCCCACGTCTCGTTGTTAATGTGAATTATCATTACCACTCCTCCAAGAGCTCACATTTCTTTTCTGCTCTGATACTGACCTTGCTGTTCAGTGCTTTTACCTCTTCTACCCCCTACTCTGATTTTTCTTTCCCCTCCTTCCTGTCCTCACCTCTGAAGCTGTCATCCAGCTGTCATAACTCCTGCTTAATTACTTCAGTCCTTCTCACCTGCCATGTCAAACCTTTCTTCCCTCTTTAAAAAGCCTGCTTTCAATTTATTGGGTTTTTTCCACTTTCACTTAATCGATGAATTTCTTTCACCCTCTCTTGAACGTCAGTATTTTCTTCTCCATTTCTGCAGTTTGTTGTGTGCTGTTACTTTTTTCCCCTCCAGGCCAGCTCACCTTTCCTCTTCAGAGCTCCAGCCCATCTTCACCTGGTCGCTTGTGTCATTGTGAGATCCTGGACACACTGCACACAGGCTTCCCACGGATGGCAGCCATCAGCCCCTCCTCTGGGCAAAGCAAAGACCTCGGCAGTGATTCTCTGATGTCCCTTGGTTTTTCTTGTCCCTTAAGACTCCTTTGCTGCCCCTGTGAGAACAAGTTTACGGGTTTTTTATATATTTATAGCATCCACCCAAGAGCTCTGAAGATACCATGAATGAAGTAAATTGCTCACAGAAAGATGGCACTAGCAATTAAAGCTAACACTCACTCAAAAACTATGGGAGAAGAGAAAAAATAGAAAGGCCAAAGGAATCAGGATGGCAGTTTGGAAGTCACAGAGGTGTAGGTTTATAATACTGCCATGTAAGTCATATGAAGTAATAACTGAAATGTGTTAAAGGGAACACAGCACAAAGACTCATTAAGTCTGTATGCAAAGCCAAGTCTCCAATTTATTATGTATTTAGATGGCAAAGGACCAGAAAACTCTGCTTTAAATCTTGGGGGGAAAAAAAAATCAAAAGAGCTTGTAACTAAGGATGGTACAGACAAGATAATACATTTATGTAGTCGCAGACGGTAATGACAAAGGGGGAAAAGAGAACATTCTGGAGAAGAGAAGGCTGCATTTTCTCATAGAAATGTTCCGGTATCTGAAGGGGGCCTTCTGGGAAAGCAGAGAGGGACTTTTCTTCAGGAATTGTAGTGACAGGACAAAAAAAAGGAATAATGGAAACAGGGGAAACTTAGGTTAGACACTAGATTTTGTTTTTCAGAAACTTAGGTTAGATACTAGATTTTTTTTTTCCTTTGAGGGTGGTGAGACGCTGTACCAGGTTGCCCAGGGAGGTTGTGGACACTGCCCCAAGCCTGGCAGCGTTCAAAGCAAGGTTGGATAAGGCCTTGGTCAACCTGGTGTAGTGTGAAGTGTCCCTTTCCAAGGCGGGTGGTGTAGAACTAGGCGATCTTTAAGGCTCATTCCAACCCGTTAACACTCTGTGATTCCATGAAAACCCCTGTCTCTTCATCACGGCAAGAAACACGCGCAGCACCGGTAAACCCCGTGCCCTTTAAAACTCATACTCCATAAACAGAGGAAGCAAGCAATGAATTACCAACATGTGCAAACCGCAGGAACTGCTGATGTCATCGGGATCAAGGAAAGAAGCCCGGCGAGGTACAAGCAAGCGAGACAACCCAGGGGCAGCGGGTCGGCGCGCCCCGGCAGGCGGCCCGGAGAGGGCGAGCAGAGGCGGCGGAGCCTGCCCTCGGCTCAGGCTCCTCCCGCGGGGGCNGCCGCCCTCGGGCCCGGCGCCGGCTGCGCCCCTCGGCCCGTGTCCTGCTGTCGCCCCGGCGCGTCCCGCGGGCTGGGTGTCCGCGGAGCAGCCTTGGCTAGCGGCGCCCGGGGCACGGAGGGCGGCCGGAGCCCGTGGGAAGGCGCTCGGCGCCGCTCCGGGGCATCCCCCGCGCCCCGGGAGCGCCGGGCCGATGGGTGTGTGCTGGCAGAGGGAGAGCTGTGCCGGGCTGGAGGCCGCGGGCTGCCACCTGCGTGCCCCGGTGGCGTCTCGGGTGCCTCTCTTGGTTTGTAGCCTCTTGACAGATGAGGTAGATGTATGTCTGGGTGCTGAGTGATGCCTGGCACGTGCTTGTGTGTCCAGATAACACGTGCTCACTTGGAGACATGAGCTGTGAGAATCTGGAATTAAGGAGGAATTGAAGAAGGTGAATGATTGTTAATCCCCAAATAAAATTTTTCTGAGTGACTCAGAGAGCATTGTACCGTGAATGTCATCACTTTTTACAGCTGAGGCAGAAAGAGGTTTGCAGTACAGATTTCAAAAGCTGCTGAATTCTAAACTAATGCTTTTGGATTTATCAAAACTGGACCTAGACCAGTTATGTCCAGACTGAAGTCAGTAGCTTGACCAAAGAAGCTGATCATTGTGACCCATGCTTTGACTGTTGCACATCAATTTTTCTCAGTAATCTTTCCTAAGAAATGAAGGTAGAGATTGAATTATGAGTCAGTTGTCAGGAGTCACATAGGAAAAGATGGTTCATGTTCAAGTTTCCTTTTTTACGAAAGCATACACCGCAGTCAGTGTTACCACCCACTGCCCTCCTGCTTGCCTTTACACATGCTCTTGCAGCCTGCATGCAAGTGACTGCAGTTCTTCCTTTTGCCAGGAAACCAGGCCTGAAAGTGTCTCTCTCTTTTTGTGGATCTCAGTGTCTCTATTTCATGACTGTCTTTTTTCCCCTGTGATAAACTTTTGGAGAAGTCCTGTGTACTTTCTGAAGCTATGGCTTCTTTAGCTCACATGGTGGTACAGGCTGTGCAGTTCTGGTTCTTTAGGAAGTGTCAGTTATAACTCTTATTCACGGGTAGGTGGCCTGAAGTTCTCTAAAACATCTCCCAGAAACAGGTTGTAGATTGTGGACCTTTAGAATTTATTACCCAGTCTTCAGATAACTTACTGGTGACTATAGTGTCATCAGTTTTATATTAAAATGTGACAGCATTCCCAAGATTGCAGCATGCAAAAGACATTGATCCTTAGACAAAGTACAGGATAAAGCAAATTTTCTTTGGATTGGTATTTAAGGCAAGAAGAGGGTGAGGTCTGTACAAGTTTATGGCAGTTCATAATAAGAAAACCATCAGGGCAATGTTTATCCTGAAGGAGGGTTCCTCTGCTCTGAGAATCCACCCTTGGTTCTTGTAAATGTTTCATAACACTTCTTTGTCAGTGACATCATCTTTATGAGAGTTGGTATAATACACTCTCATTGATATAACTGGCTTGTTTGGGTTGAGATTTCTGCATTGAACTTGGAAGGGAATAGAATCTTCTTGCAGTTTTCAGTTGCATCTCCCAATTTGTTTAGTGCATCCCGCAAAGACTGATTTAAACCTCGTTACATATATATCAGCCAGCCAGGTGAATAAAAGGACTCTACCTAAATAAAAATGCTTTGCTTCTGTAGCTTTAATATAAATTTACTGTGCAATTTTACTTGCTCTACAGCTGTGTTGAAATAATTGTAAGGCCAGAGCTCTGCCTTTTCTCGGCCTGTGTTACAGAACAGCATGGTGCTCTCTGCTGCCATCTTCATCACGCTGGTGGGCCTGATCATTTACCTGCACTTCGTGAAGATTGACCAGGAGTCCCTGCTGGTCATCGGCTCGCTCGGCATTCAGGTGACTTCATCCTATGCCTCAGGGAGAGAGAGCAGCACCTTCATCGAGATGGGCCGAGTGAAGGATGTGGTTATCAATGAAGCCATCCATATGGTAATCATACACAGCCTGTCTTCTTGTGTATTTTCGTGAGCATGATTTACCAGAGCAATTAAACACAGCACCATCCATAGCTTTACTGACATCAGGAGCTTTTTTTCAGATTTTTCTCCTTATTCTGCCGTCTCTCTCCTTTAAAGGAGAACTCAGACCAAACAAATAACCTCAAAAAGCCAGATCCATCCCTTGGATAATACCACTGGAAGTGAGCTAGTGGGTTTAGTTCTTTGTGTTATGCTGTTCTTACAAATCCTGATGCCAAACTCCATATGTAGTCAAGATGGAGATGAGGAGCTGAGACAACACAAACAGTGGTTTTTCCTATTGCTGGGGTTTTCTGCAAAGCTCCTGTAGAAAAGCAGACTTTATCCTCCCAGCATGTGTGTGTTCTTTTCAGGTTAAAAACTTAATAGAAAAAAAACAGGTGAAATTATTTCTGTTTTATGTGAAAGCTATTGATACAAATCTGTAGACTTGACTGTGACCTGGCAGGATTTGCCTTCAGCCCAATAAGTTGAAACAGATCCTATTTCTGCACTAACTCCAAGCAGTTTGGTAGCATTTTTATACTCCAGTGATTTTTGTCTTTTTGTCTTGTAGCAAAAAGTTATCTACTACCTGTGTATCCTCCTCCAGGACCCTGAAGATCCTCAGGGAGTGTCTGAGGTTGTGCCACTCTTTCAGGTGAGTTTGACTGAATGGTGGAGAAATCCAGATTGTGGTCTCTGTGTGTGCATCAGTTGTCTAAATATATTTTTATTCCACTACAGGTAGCTGATGACAGTTGCCTTTCCCTGGCTGGGCTGTCAGGGTGGGTGGCATTTGAAGTCTCACAGAACTGCATACTAGGGATGTTTTTTTTCATTTTCTCTCCATTCAAACAACAGGGAGTTGTGTCAATCTGAACCCAGCCAGGGGTTTGCATGAACTGAAAGTCTTTAGTCACGTAGGGTGCTGAGAACTTGCAGAGCTTTCTGTGCAGTGCTGTGCTCAGGGTTACCACCATAACTCTGGCACTGTGCTGCAGTTGATTTTTCTCTTAGCTCTGTGTACCAAAAGTTCTCATAAAACCTCCTTGGCATTGGAATGACTTCCCAGCCTGACCTGCAGACAAAGATCATGGTACAAGCCGTGACCAGTTTGCTTAATGTGTAATGACTTGTTTGTGTTGCCGTTACCTCGTCTCCCCTCTCTCTTCTCTTGCTAATGTGTTGTGACTGTTCATAATCCCATTTTTGGGATGGATTTGCTTTGTGTGTGTTCATGCCTACCACAACAATGCCTTTATCCTTGAGGGGTGGTAGGCAGTGCAGAGGTACCTCACTTCTTAGACTGCTGAGCTGTGCAGCCCTTCTGTCCTTAATTCACCTGCTGCTGGCGACCGTTTTGTAATCTGCCTACAGTTTGTGACTGGATACAGTCAGTCTTCAGCTTTTATACTTCTTGTATACTATATAATCCTATACTTAGGGGTATAAATAGTCTATTCCATTGATACTTGCTGCTAACTCAGTCCCACAGTTGTAAAGATGTTTAGTAACAGTAACATAAATCAGAAATTTCTCATATAGACAAGGGAAAAAGTAGATTTGCTGGAAATCAACAACTACTAAATTCCAGATAGCTGCATTCAAGTACCTGATTTTAGTTAGATATGCTCCTTTCCAGGTCTGCCTAGCATCTGTATTGTTTGGTCTTGGTTTGGTTTTTTACCTTTCAATTCTGAACAGTTTTATTTTCAAGGAAATACCTTAGTACTGGTAGAGTTGACTCCAGCAACAAAGGAGGTACGGACCTCTTCCATTTTGAAATTCAGTACCTGTCTGCAATTACTTTAACATGCAAGTTAGTATGTTAGTTTTGAAGGAGCAATGACTAGTAACTTTATTATGTCTCCTCCACTGGGTTTCTTGAAGTTATTTCAGCCTTCAAAAATAAAATTTCCTGTATCACTCAGCCCAGGAGCCCTACTGCACCATTTGAATTGACCTTTTGTTCTCTTAAGCAAATCTTGCAAGGAGGCCTTTGATGGACTTTACACAGTAATGCTGTTTTGGGAGCTCAAAAGTTATAGGATCATAGGGACTGCAGGACCGTGAAACTTTCACTTCCTTGCTGGTCCAGGTCAGAATTGATGAAAAGTCATTGTACTTTGACCACTGTCTGCTGTTTGGGTAAAATTAATTGGTGTTTCAGTTCAGAGCCTGATTCTTTGTTGTTTGACTTCTAGAGCTCCATGCCACGACTGGACTGCTTGATAGAGGTGTACAAAAGTTGTCAGGAGATCCTGGAGCAGAGGAAGACAGCTCCACAATCAAGTGGAATAAAATAGCTGAAAAAAAGGCAGCAAACTTTCAGTAGGACTCAGAGGGATACATGGAAAAGCAAGAAAAACTGCCCCATTGAGCAGAACTTTTTAGGCTCATTCAGAAAAGTTTTTTTCTCGCCTCTCCAGAAAAGAATTATGGGGAAATAGGGCAAAGGGAGACAAAAGCAAATGCATCAACTTTTTACTCTTTCATGCATCTGAAAATTATACCAAAATTATAAAATAACCGTGGTTGGACTGCCATAAGTATGCATTCCTTGGTTTTTATTTAACCCTTTGCTTGAAAAACACACTCTAAATACCAAAGCTGATGTGTGGGCTCAGCTAGTAACTTCCTGATCAGAGGAGAATTTCAGAAGGACAAAACCAGAAAATTAAACTATTGCATTTAGTTATGTTTAATGAAATAAACAGAAGAGATCTGAAGACTGACCTCTTTAGGGATCTGCTTGAAAGAGTCCCATGGGATGGGGCCCTAGAGGGAAGAGGGTTCCAAGAAAGCTGATTGATAGTCGAGGATCATTTCTTCTGAGATCAAGATCAGTCCATCCCAATGAGCAGGAAGTCAGGCAGAAATGGCAGGAAACCTGCATGGATGAGCAAGCTGCTCCTGGCAGCACTTGAACACAAAAAGGAAGTAGACAGAAGGTGGAATCAGGGACAGGTAATTTGGCAGGAATGTAGCCACACTACATTCGAGATCTAGTTAGAAAAGGTAAAGCTCAGCTGGAGATGAATCAGTTGAAGGATGTCAAAGGCAACCAGAGTGGTTTCAGTAAGTGCTTAACTATAAAAAGGAACACAGGGAAAACATGAACCCATTGCTGAATGGGGCAGGGCCTGTTGACACAGGACATGGAAAAGATGGCATTTTAAGGGCCACATCAGTTAGTCTTAGAATGTGAGGCACATGTGTTGTTGAAAATGATGATAATGACAATATGAATAAAGTTTTATTGATCTGTGCTCTTGGTAGTAACTTAAGGTTGGGAAATTTTTCTTTCTTGATAAGCCAAAAGTTACTGTAACACTTTTCTGGTATTTTTCTCTCTACATTCCATGACTCTTTAGTAATAGAAATGAGGTGAGTGAAGTGTCAAAACAAGAGCTAAACCCACAAGTTGGCAGGAGTGCTTATTTTGCAGTCATGCTTATTTTGCATGCAATGCCGTACCGTGCTTGTCCGCACAATCTGGAAATGAACACTTGGCACCACGCCATCATGCACTAAGGTAGAGGTAAGGGCATTTGTGGGTTTTTTTCCACGGTGCCACAAAGTTTGAAAGACAGATGTTAGCTCATGTCACAGGAGTATTCTGGTTGTCCAAGTGAAAGGCAGCAGCTTGGGGATGTGCCGCTGCCTTTTGTGTCAGAAAAGAAAAGGTGTCTCAACAGAATGGAGAGTCATGGGCTCAAGAGTGTGCTGGGAATGCTGACTACGCTGTAAAAATCCCATGAAGTCCTCACAACGTGCACTGAAGAAATTACCAAGAAGCTGTGTCACAGCAGGAAGCCTGAAAGACTGTTTTAGCAATCTTTTGAAGGAGTGATCATCTCGTGCCCATGGTGTAGTCATCCACTTAAGCTGAGAGAAGATCAGCAGAGAGAAACAAGGAATCAGTCTAGGGCAGGTTTGTACCAGCTGTGGTTTGTGCCTGGATACCAAATACCACCTATGTTCACTTTTGTTTATATCAAGAATATTCTGACTTTTAAAATAGTTTATTTCATTCTGAGAATAATATACATCTAATTCGTGGTTATTAATTCATGAGCTGCATTTTATTAAGAACAAAGAGAAATCTCACAGTACCTTCCAGACAGCCTTTTACTTACACACAGCAGTTAGGAACACAAAGGCTTTTGTCATCTCATTCTATGCTGCATTAACAGTCATTGCCAAAAGCATTGATTGAAATAAAAAATTATTTTCTCTACCAAAGAATCATACAAAGTAGGTATCTACACAGGGTGGGGTGTCTGAAGACAAGTAAGCTATAAATAGGAGGGGTATGTGCATCCATCAGAGCGGGGTGGTCCCTGAAATACTCAAGTATTGGTGAATATTTTTAAGAAATAAGGAAGAAAGAGAGTTTTGTGTATCATGCTTCTCAATTTAAAGTGCAATTGTGGCAGAAAATAATGAGTTTCAGGAGAGCTCCTGTTTATTTAACATCTCTACTTCCTGTTTGCCCTAGTACAAGTCCCCTCAAGTCTCTGAGGACATGAGTCCTCAGCATGTGAGGAAATACAGCCTGTGAACTGGAGACTTCTATGCCCTCAGCATCCCCAGCCTATTCTGAAGCAGCTTTGTTACTGGTGGGATACCAGAAGCCAACTGTCAAACAGACCTTCAAATACAGGAGAAATTGTTAGGCACAGGTGATAGAGTGAGGAAGAGTAACACTTTGTGTATTCAAACTGACATAGTTGTACTAAGACGATTGTGAGAGAGAGGGGAAATACAAACTACTATCAGGATATACAGAGACTGGAAAGTATCTAAGGGAAAACAAAAATGACTAAATACCTTCTTAAAGTTATTTTTGGCTCAGAAAGCTTCTACCCTTTTCTGTACCTTCAAGGGATGGTCTTTAAATTCATAGCAAGTGGGTACATTGCAGTATGTGCAAATCAGGTCACTGTTCATACAATCTTTTCCTGTCTTAGGTCTGCCATACTGTTTCTATAACTCACCATGGGATGGTTTGGGGTTGGGTTTGTTTTGTTTGGTCGTTTGGGTTTTTTTGTTTTATATTACAAAGATGCTGATGAGGGATTGCCTACAACAATTTTTGTCTGCCCCCTGCTCTTCTCTTTTAGTTTGTGGCTTTGCACCCATCATAAGCATGAAAAAAACCTTCTTGATGTATCAGTTCCCCCTGTGCATTAGCTGGATGCACCAAGGTTGGTGGCAGGTACTAGGGAGTAAAAACACTGGTATGGTTGGTTTGTTTATTTGCAAATAACTGGTTTGCTATTACTGACTTCTGTCTAGTGGTTGGATTCACTCTGTTTTAATTTGGGAAAGCTGCCCATGAATGCATAATTATTAGGAAGTTGGATGTGGTACTTTTCAAAGTGCAGTTATTCTTCCTTAGCTTTTTCAGAATGCTTATCAAAATAGCTGAACTTAAATTAAGTAGATTAAGATTTTTTTATGAAGAATTGCTGTTTTTCTTTTATTTATTTAAAATTTAATAACCTTCTCATAATGAAGTCCCTTTGAAACAGATCAAAAAAATCAAACCTACCAACATTCTTTAGAAAAGTCAGAAGAACATGAGTACACATTTGCTGACTACTTCCTCCTTGCTTATGGTACATGAAGGAAGCAGGAGTTTGAAAGAAGCAGCTTCTGTCCAGTCAGAATGGCAGAGCTTGTCTAGGAAGATCTGTCCTAGTTGCTGAAAGACAGAAAAAGTATGAAATTTGCTTGCCTTGTCTTTCTTTGTCTGAGATAATGTGCAGTTCCAAACACATCTACAACAGTGGTTATCAGAAAGTCTTTGAAAGTGCTTGTCTGACAGTGGAGCGTGACACAGCCCTGCCCTGCAGCAGCAATCTAATGTTCATCTATTGCATAGAACAGCGTCAGTTTCCAAAATATAGGTGCCAGGGCATCCTCTGACACTGTTCCAGTCCCAGTTGTTCTGAGTACTCAACATGCAAAGACCCTAGGCTTCCACCTTTACTTAAAGTTGAAAATGCTCTTAAGTACTGCTGAACTCTAATTCTACACTCCCCACTTCAGGTCTGAAATCACCCTTGACTTGCATCAGAATTATTCTCGTGAGTTTAATTCCTCTTACTTCTCAGCCATGTCTTTTTTTCATGCCTGAGCAAGGACACAAAAGTTTCTGTGTTTTTGAAAGCTGAAAATGGGAGGGATCAAAGAAAATGTATGCACTTGTAAAGCAAGGCAGTACACAGTAGGAGATGGCAGAATGAGTGCAGATGTAATGACTGGAGCACTGTGCAGGCAAATGACCTGAGGAATGGTATTTTGGATGGAACGAGGCATGGAAAGCAAACTCCTGCACAGGCCCCCAAATCAACTTCCTTTTTTTTTTTTTTTTTGAGAGAGTACACTGCTTCTACCTCTAAGGAACTTTGTCTATTATTATGGAAAAATAATCAGAGCCTGCATTAATCTGTGGTATATAACCAGCAAAACCAGCTCATGTGGAGCAGGCCCTTAGAGCAGGGTGGGCCCCTTTGTGCTTCGGGGCACGGAAGGAAAAAAGCACCGATTTTCAGTCTCCCAGGGCTTCTTAGCAGGTGTTTTGCTCCGTGAGGGCTGAGTGGAAGACAGCAGTGAAGGAGTCGAATGACAGTTAATGTAGCTGGCAATCAGAAGTGTTGCTTCAACAATCTGGAGAAAAGAGAAAATGATTAACTGCAGGTCAATTAGAGGTAAGAATGCATAAGAATGCTCTTTGATTTTCAGAATCTCTTGACTGCATAGTTTTGTAACTGGCTTTCTCCCATGGAATTGTTCAGTTTGAAAATGAAGCTCTGTCTTTAAAAGTTAGGTAGAGTAAGTCTCTTGTTGAAAGGTTCCAGCTCACAAAGGATTTGTTGAATATAAATAGCTAGTGCAGCCACAAGTACCAGTCCCCACGCTTGTACAAAACACCCAGCCCTGATGCTGCCAGCTGGAAAGAAACTCGCTTTGCATTTGTGATTACCTTTGGAATTGCCATTGTGAACAGGAGTTTTTCAGTGCTATTTTTCCCAGAACTTCTTTCTTTCATGTGACTGACTACAATCATGAAGTCATCTCGACAGCCTCCAAAGGTCAGCACAGAGGAGTATGGATACGAGACCTTCAAATGCTGCAGACAGAGAGTTTGAAAAAGTCATAGTTCTGTAAAAAACTCCAAATGTCTACTTTAAACTAATATATTAATTTACACTGCTACTTCCTGCAAGAACACCAGGTCTCCAGCAGTGAAGGGCAGTAGATGGCTCTGTAGGTAAGAGCTGGCAGAGAAAGCTCAAGTGAGAATTGCATTTCCAGTTTTCTCCTGGTGTGCTCGATGCCTCACAACTTCATAGTACAGATTTTGTTACATTCCAGATGGTGGTAGCAAAGCACACACCACTGAGATTTTGCAAGATGTATGAACATGTTTGCTGCCCTACCTTACACTGCAGCTGTAATCTTCCTTTGTCTATGGAGTGTTCAAACATAACACTGACTTCCCTCATCTCTGACTTTTACAAACTAACTTCTGGATCCATTTGAAGTTAAACTGTTAGTGGCTTTCACTAAATGTCTTTCTGTGCTAGGTAAGGTATGCCTCTTAAACAGTGTTCCTCAACATACCATTGTGTTATAATCCAATATGCTGATACCATCTTCATTCACAGCTATCCAGACTGGACAGTCTTCCAATGAGGAAGGCAGAATAGGCTAGAGAGAAAGAAAATTATTAATTCAGGTATTTTTTGACCACCACAGAATGATGTTTCTGATACAAATGTTGAGATTTAAGGATAAAGTCAAGATAAGAAAAAAATCTAAAGGCTTACTGGTGTAACCTGGTTTGATTTTTAAGACAGCTTTTCTCAAAATTTGGAATAACATTTTCAGATTTACATGCTTTTTGGAGTAGTGGCACAAGAGATACAAGGATAACAAAGCCTTTGAAATTAATTAGATGCCATCAATGTGGTTAAAACTGAAGGAAATGCTAGGACAGAGCAACAGCATGGCAACTCTGCTCAGCACATGTGTTTATACTTCTCCTATCTGTCACGAAGGCAGTGCAACCTGCTGGTTTCTATACCAGTGCACCAGTACCATCACATCAATGCCATTTTGTTTCTTAGAGAATCTTAGGCAAATGCATCAATTGTCTGTGGAAGATGACTTGTTATGGCTAATAACTAAAATCTTTCCTGGGGATCTGCTATTACATGGCTAATGCCATAGGCTTTACTGTTTAACTGCTGAAAAGTTATAAAATATGTTAATCATCAGGAATACCAACATTATTTCACCTGTAGGTGGATCTATTCTATATTCTGATTCTCCAGTATACTCAATTACATATTCTGTTGGTAACCTCAAATACCAGTAACCTCTTCAGACAGTAACTTCTTTTAGTCCTGATAGTGGAAATAACTGTCTTTTGAAAACTTCTTGTATGTTTACTCAAGATGTCCCTTTCATCATTAGACTTTTTTTTTCTGTGACCAGAGCAACTTTGACTTCAAAACAAGAGACAGGTAACCACGAAGAACACCTCCCTCAAGCTTTCAACAGCAGAAATTTCTGCTGAGATCAGGAAGATGGTTAATGCCAAAACCAGATTTCTCAGACAGTCATTATGTGCTAAGACATCAGTTCAGGCACAAGCAACAGGTACAGAGCTCCAGCCTGGAATGGGGTGAGGGATGGTACAAGCTACTGGGGGAAACACTCCCTCCAGCTGTTCTTTGCTCTCCCACTGATGCCTGTGGGCTGGTAGCTTACACAATGGGTACTTTCATTTTTGTTTCTGCAACAGGACATTAGCAGTGCTTGCCTCTCTCATGTGGCAAGGAAAGCATCCAGTTCTGTGTCAAGCAGAGCACAGGACTGAAGTCCCCATTCTCCTTATAGCAGGCATCAGCTGCCACGTGTGACTCCCCCACCACTGTAGTATGTAAAGGATATTTTTTAAACTACCATTGCAGCCTTGATGTCCAGGAAAATTCCTGCCTGAGATAGCTTTGGCAAGGCTCGTAAGGACAGGTAGTACTACTGTGCATCATGATCAACTGACACAGCCAGGGAACCTTCAGTGTTTATTTACTGAACATTAGCAGCCCCTAGTGGTTAGAAGATACTTGTCTTCCTTCTTTTTCAATCTATATGGTACCAGAGCAGCTCGTTCAGAACAGACTCGTTCAATTTTTTACCTTTCTGATGAAGCATTTTTAACCCGTGTTACCAGGGACTGTAGGTATGTCTCTGCTCAGATAATTCACTCTTGGAAACAGAAAAAGGCGTGCTTCAGTTACCTTAGCAGCAAATATTTTGGTTCCAAAGAGAGGCCATTTCCGGGCCACCGTCAAATAAATTCGAATGCATTCTAGTGGAGAGCATCCCTGCAGCACCATCCACTTTGCTGCCAGCCTGTCTGTCAGTTGCCTTTGGGAATCCAAGACACAAGACAGTACTATTTACTAATGTCTTCCAAGGAAAGGTGTGTAAAATTAGAACAGTTAATAAATGTACCTCTTTACACCAAAAGGTCTGTTCTACACAGCGCTTACAGACAGGGCTGTTAGCACTATCAGTTCTACCACCTGCATTTATTTTAGCTTTTCTCTACTTCCACAAACTTTCTCACCTTCTTCACACTTTGCCTGTTGTATGCTCTGTATGGAGTGGCAATATATATTAACTCATTCTTGATTTGGCTCACTAGGGATGGTTCGGCAGCTACCTTGCTACGTGCAGATGGAGTTTGCTTCCAAAAGGAGGTAACTGTGTTAGTTCCACCACTGATCACTAAGTAGCTTAGGATCTGTAGGAAAACCATTCTCTTACTTTAAATGAGATAAATCTGAGATCTGTGGCAACATCTGAATTTTGTACTTGAGCTCTCTGCATTGTGTGTGAGAATTTCCAAGTCAGAACATCAAGAAATCCTGCCAAAATATGTCCTACCAGAATTACTGCATGGCCTGAAGCAAACCATATGAGCTGGCTTTATGGCTCATTGCAAATGTTAGGCATGTGGATTCAACTGACACTTGGGAGAAGTGTAAAACAAAAACTCAGAGAATTCATCTTAGGCTTGGGTTAGTTTGTTGAAACTAAGATGCCTGATTTGGAAGTGAAAGGCCTGAACTTCTTGTCCGTGGCAAAATTCGTTGGTGATTTGGCTGTCTTTATACTCTTTTTTTTCTTTTGAGGGAACCTTTTCCTGACACTTTTGTTTTGTTTCATCAAACAATCTTGACAGGGCTCTTTGAAACTTCTTAAATGTAAAGACAATTTGGCAAGTAAAAGCTGATTTCAGTGCAAAGTATTAAAGAACCAACAGCTTACCTCAGTTGTTCAGGAGTAATGTTTTGCTTGTAGTGTTTGGGGTAGAATTTATCTAAAACCTGGTGGAGAAGATGCTGCATTTTCAATTGTGGTGTTCCCCCAGGACTTGAAGATCCTGGTCGATCCAAATCCCCATATTCTACCTAAGACAACATTATGTTTATAGTGCAACAGAACTACGAGGTTTTGAATGCAGTAGAACATTCCATGAATTCCCATACTGATAACTACTGTGTTTATTAGTCATGCAAAAAGACACAGTCTGGGGAATGTTGTCTACAGCATTAACCACAGTAAAGGTATACAAAAGAGCAACCACTGAGGACACCACTGCCCAAGGAATTATCTACTGATCTAAGAGAGTGGAACATGATCTCAGCCAGGTATTTGTTTTGGAGAGACATATCTGTTTAAACTGCCAGGCTTTGGGGATTTATTTTCAATTGGCCAATTAAAACAACAGCATGTTTGTAAATAGTTTGTACTATGTCCCTAGCTTCTTCACCTCAGTTTACACTGCTTTAACAAATACAACACTCAGTTTCAGGTGAGTAAAAAACCATTATACTGCTTATCGAGCCCACAACCCACAAATGTGTGTTTTATGTGGAAAAATACTAAATGCAAGCCTGGAGACCTAATGGAGGATCGTAGAAGATGCTCTTCCTGAAGTAAAAAGGTATTGGCAGTGCAAAAGGGGAAGTTTTTACTATTAATGGAATTCTAGTAGTGGTAATATTTTCATATCTCTACTAAGGTACCAATTGGAGCAGGTCTGGTGATAGTCCAGCCTCACTCTGTTTTTTCGAATATTTTTCTTGAGAAGGAGAGGCACAGCTAGAGCAAATTTCCCTACAGCAAAAGGTGTTCTAACATATGTTTGCTACTATAATGTATTTGTCATGGTACATCTGATGGTGTGTGTGTTTGATACATCACACTGTGTGTTTGATGCACTTGTAAAAGGGAGCTGCTTAGTCAAACACAGTGTACAGCTGAAGGAGGACAAAAGAGAGGATTTCTGCCATACTCACCTGAGCCATAAGAGCCACCATCTCCAGAGCTAATTCCTTATTAACAGGAAACCTTCCATTGGCTATTTCACTGCTCACTTGGAAGGCCAGTAGCAACCGCTCACGATCTGTCTCACCTTTGGCTTGGCTCCGAAAATATAGTCTAAAAAGTAGAGAGGATTGTGAAGATAGAAAGACACTGTGAACTGAAAGTATAGCTGGGAACTTGAATCGAGGTGAGGCAAAAATAAAAGTGTGTTTGGTTTTGGCTTTTTTTTCATTGAGGGGGTACCAGACAGGTTTGGAAGCTGAGGTGCTTCCCTTATGAACACGATTTGAGCAAGGAGGCTCAAAACATGCTTTCTAGCTTTGGAATTTGAATTCTGTAAGCCAACCACTTCTAGACAGTGAACCCTTATTAAACACAGCTAAATCAGTGTCCATTCATCAAGCACAGACAGGCAATATTTAAATGATGGCCTTCTCTGTTTATCACAGAAAAGAGAACTACCTCTGCTCTACATGTACAAGCTTCTACGAGGCAGCCTTGTAGACTTGCCAGCTTGGATTTGACCACTTACACTGAAGACTTATTAAAAAATGCTTCAGTTTTCTTCAGCAGGAAATAGGAGACCAAATTAGCAGACTTTGTTTAAGGAAACATGCTTGTAAATCAAAGCATCCAATTGTTTTTTATTCCCTTCACACTTGGAATTTTTTTGACGTGGTGTAGCAAGATTACTATTTGGGGTTGAAGCTGAACACACCATCTTGGGGAATGCTTCCCAGAACCATTCCTCATACTTACACTCCACAGCAACTAATTCACATATTAATTTCAAACTGCATCTATGGCTCTAAATTCCACAATTCCACTACGAGATATTCATACCAGGGGATCAGTTTATTTATTTTTATGTCACTTTGAGATTAACTACACCATTAGGACCATACTGACCTCACAAATGTCTTATCAGAGTCCTTGGTGTTAGAACAGTCCAGCCTTGGAAAGACCTTATCAAAACATCCTTGCTGTCTAGTCTAAGCACATTCCAGCCCAACAAAATAATGCTGTATTTATTTCCCTCCTGAAATAAATACAGCCTTCTGGGTCAAAAGCAATAACTTCTGCTTTCACCGCTATTATACCGACTAACAGGTTGACAGAAATTTATTTCCACCATTACAGTCAACAAAATCTTCACATGTTCAATACTGAACTCTCTGTTCAGTTTTGAGGCAGCCTTTGTTTTGCCTGCAAAGAGAATTCATTCCTTGTTCTCATACAGCTCTTAATTTACTGTCATTCAGAATTCCTATCTGTATTATAAGTGATTAACTCGTTCCAATTTTTGATTTACATCTTTGTCTTGTCCTTCCCTTCTCTACCATCTTTCATCATCTAACTTTTAACATTTCTTTCTTTATAAAGTATGGGCACGGCAACTACATATCTCTTCTAGAGCTCATATGATTTAGAACATTGTTCTTATATCTTTTTCATCTTTGTGATTGTTAACTTAATTGAAAGTTTCAACATACTTGTTTGCACTAGTCATTTTTCCTCTAGATCTCTTCCTCTCACCTAACACACATTCTTCAATTATGTTTTAGGATCTAGGCACATGGAATTGTGCCAAGGATGCCTTATTGTGCTACAGCTAGATGTTAACTCATTTTAAGTCTATTCTGCTATTGCAGAGTGGTTTGGGTTTTACCCCTAGGCCATATGCTTTTGTAAATGTAACAGACAAAACCCATCACATCTCCAGTAGGATTTAACTGCATTTTAGCTAAAACAGTTTTTTTTATACCAATGATACTATAAATTACTGGTCATCTACACAGATATATGCCACCTAGAATGTTTAATTAACAGCAGGAGTAAGGCCACCCAACAGAGGTCAGTACCTGTTCTTATAGGTCAGCTTTACAATTCTTGTGCCACCTTCATACTTCCCAGGATGCAGTTCTTTTAAGGCTTGTTCCCATTTAGAAATGACATCACAGATCTTTAAAGAATATCAAGGAGAGAGGAGACACAAACTGAGGTGAAATACACAGCCAAGGCTTGAGGGGAAAGTAAGTGAATAAAATATTGTAAAACACAGAAGATAAGGAAACAGACTGGATCAGCATCAACACAGCTCAGATCCTTTTTCTGTGCACAGTATGTAAAAATTAAAGCATTCCAGCTGAAAACTCCAGCTCTAATCTGCAGGGGGACACATGAATTTTGGTCTGGTAGTAACTCTCATGGCTATGTCTATGTTAGCAAGTAGCAAAGCTCAGGAAGAACAGATCTGCACACAGAAACATCCATTCCTAAGTCTCCATGCCCACACTAGTAGTCCCAGAGAGTCATCTGAAAGCCCACTACTCTGTTGGATGACATCTTCCACTTCATATTTCATGTAAAAAGAATCAATTTCATGCTCTCAGGTTACTTAATGTGAGTCAAAGCATGGTTAACAGGAATGAATGGTAGGTTTACTTCAAAACTGCCCTCCTAAGCCAAACTAAAGAATTAACATGTCCTCTGAACAGCAGCAGAATGTGCATGGCTATACCAAACCGTTGGATGTGAATGTCCAAATTTTGGGAATGTTCGGTCCTAGATCCCAACTTTGTAACTCAGACATATTTTTCATAATAACATGGTTGTTTGTTTGTTTTCCATTCAGTTGCTCCTAGCTATTCTAATCCTTTTACAAATGGTCTAACGAAGGCCCCTACTTCTCTTTTGATGGCATCTCAATGAAAGGAATGTGAACATAAGAAGCCACATGAAATACATAATCAGATCTCTAAACCTCTCTTAAGCTACTGAGATTTACTGATTATTATTTACTTGCCAAGGCAAAGTGATGCCTTTGATTGTCTCAAGCTCCTTTGTTTACTCTCATACCTCATCTCTCCAGATGGTCCAATTACCAGAAAAGCTCCAGATTACCTGATCTCCATCAGGCCATGAAAATAAACTATATAATTTAGCACTATCTGTGGTGGTTTCCTTTCAAACCATCTATTTCAAAGTTATTGGTATCTTCTCCCTCTGTTGCTTAATGTGAAGTTTTACACTGTGTTAAGTTCCCTACAGGTATCAGGACCTCTTCAAAGTTGCCACTACAACTATTAATGCTATATGACAAATTATTCTCACAGATTTGTACCAAAATCTGATGTGTCTCATTCATGGCAGTGAATGCCTCCTCAATTAAGGCAGCTGCAGCATGGGTAAAAATCTCCATATGAAAGTCACAGGTGCTAACACTATCTTCTTTCTTTTTCCCTTGATCTGAGGCACTACACTCTTTCTTAAAGTGAAGCCATACTCAGTAGAGCTTTCTCCCCTTAGTATGCTTATCAACAATGAAAGGCTGAGTTATCTGGAGACAGCAGGGAGATACTTCATAATCCAACAGATGGAATTTATACAGACATGCCAAAAGACTCACAGCCTAACATAAATTTGTCTCAATTAAGACTGTCACATTTGACGTGAGTTGTGGTATCTGATCATGCTGGCTAGCTCAGTCATGTTTCAATTTTGTAGTCAAGACAAATTAAACTTTAGTAGGTGCTAAAATCTGAGTTACACTTTTTTAAAATTGACCAATTTATCACCTACTAAAATAGATCTTTGTATTAAGAACTATATCAGATTAGGCTAGCTAATTATAGGATCATAGAATAATTCAGTTTGAAAAAGCCCTTTAAGATCAACAAGCCTAATCATCAAACCAGCACTGCCAAGTCTACCACTAAACCGTGTCCCCAAGTGACACATCTACAGATCTTTTAAATACCTCCAGGGGCAGTGACTCCACCACTTCTCTGGGCAGCCTGTTCCAATGCTAGAGAAACTCTCTCAGTTTTGCATAACAGGCAATCTAAACCTTCCCTGGAACAACTCTGGGCTGCTTCCTCTTGTCCTGTCATTTGTTACTTGGGAGAAGAAACCGACTCCCACCTGGCTACAGCCTCATTTCAGGCACTTGTAGAAAGTGATGAAGTCCCCCTGAGCCTCCTTTTCTCCAGGCTAAAGAACCTCAGCTCCTTCAGCTGATCCTCATCAGACTTACTCTCCAGACCCTTCACCAGCTTTGATGCCTTTCTCTGGACCCACTCCAGCACCTCAATGTCTTTCTTATTGTGAGGGGCTCAAAACTCGTGCTGAGTACAGGGGAAGAATCACTTCCCTGGTCCTGCTGGCCACACCATTTCTGATACAGGCCAGGATGTCCCTGGCCTTCTTGGCCACCTGGGCACACACTGGCTCATGTTCAGATGGCTGTTGACCAAGACCCTCAGATCCTTTTCCTCTGAGCAGCTTTCCAGCCACTCTTCCCCCAGCCTGTTTGGGGGTTGCATGGGGTTGTTGTGACCCAAGTGCAGGAATTAATATCTCATCTGTGAATATTAATCTAGACAGACAATATCCAAGCTTACTTGATCTTAATTCATTAAGAAAGATTTATTAACCATTTAGCAGTCCTTCAAAGATGTATGCTACAGGTAGCAGAGGAGAAAAATGAATACCTTCATATTTCCAGGTAAACAATGTTCCGAATTCCTGCCAGAAGGATCATCTGTGAACAGGGAAAATCCCATATGGGATGGCTTCCTCATTCCTGTTTCCTGGTTCAGTCTCTGGATGAATTCATCAACTGTTGAGGAACCATCAAAACCTACAACCTGCAGTGAAAGAGGACTTAACTGAGGATACAAGAATTGTGACCATTGATGAGTATCACAACTAGTGAAGGTGGTTTCCTATGGATTAGCATCTCGGGATTAACTGCCAGCTCAAGTGACAACACTCGTGTATTGTTTCCCTTCATATCACATTCTTTCCCATACTGAGACACTTCCAACATCTCTCCCTTTTCCTCAGCTACCTTTTCTTCCTAAGATCTGTAGAGCTAGGGATGAATTCCTTTCACTTTCTTGGAAAACCAGCAAAAACAGCAAGGAGGAGAAGCAGTGTTTATCTCCCAATACCTGATGTGTATAAAGACCATAGTGCCACCCACTCACATGAAGGAGGCAGGTTATGGTGCAGGTTATGGGTACCTCTAGTGGCCAGGAGAAAGGCAGCTGTGCTGGCTCACCTGGTACGTTCCATTCATGAAGTGCACCGGGATGCTGAAGGGGAGTGAGTGGTGGAAGGGATTTCTCAGCAGGATGGACACGATCTCCATCCGGGAGGGCTTGGCTTCCCGCTCTCCCGCCTGCACCGTGCGCTCCACTGATCTCTGGCAGTAGATGGCATACTTGCCTATTTCACTCCTAGGCAAAGAGGGGGACAGAACCACAAACATGCTCCAAGTGCCACGCCCTCTTCAATTTCCCATGCCATGACAACGCATTCCGTGCTCAGGCTTCTGCTCGAGCAAAGATGTCTCTGTGCAGGTACATGGCTCATCTCAACAGACTAACAGCTCAAGTGAAAAGCTGCAACACAAACCCGGGCTCCAAGGACTTGTAAAACTAAGGTAGATAGTGGGCTCTCTAGGAAACACAACGGTATTCCCTGCTTCTATGTGGACTGGACACATATCCTCTTCTGTACCCTGTTGCCATTACAGTATCTGCAAAGTCAAGATCAATTCACCCTCATACTTGCTGTCATGCCAGTGGAATTTAGTTACTATCATGTCAAGTCCTGGTAAATACTGAGTTGTATAATCTTGTGAGACTAATGCATTACAAGCTGTGTTTATTAATTTACATGGTTGTACAAACTCTAAGTTTCCATTAACATCTGCCAACCAAGAGACTTGACAGAGATCCCAAGCAAGCTTCTATTTGTATTGCTGACAATTCAATACAGAATAGGGATAGTTACCAAGATGATCAGATTACAGTCTACTGAAGAGAGTGCTCCATTGAACAGCATTGAAAAGATGTGTCTCTAAAGTCAAGCAGGAACAGTCAACTGCACAAAAATGTTAAGAATGTATATACTCAAGAAGCTTTGAAATGGAAGGATTTATAAAGATTTGTAACTGTGCTATCACTTTGCAAGGGAAAATAATTCCATTCAAGATGCCTTCAGGAGCTCAGTGCATGATTAAATCCCCAGTTAAATCCGTACAAGCAACGTGGAAGTCAGGAGTTCTGGCTTTTCCCTGTAGCAATATATTGCTCACCTCCTCAGTAATGACCTTGGACAATATTCAAATAGATAATCTTGCTTCATCAAGAAGCTGTTATGTCTGTTTTCCAGATGCTCCTGAGCCCTGTGACTTCTCCCTTAGAACTCTGTCCCACTTTTCTTCCTCTCAGAGGCTGGATATGTACACTGAGATCACTTCTTATGAAAAACAATAGCTAGAATTAAGACCTATAATTCTTCTAATTAAATCTTTTAATACCTACAACAGATCTAGACCATAGGCATGACGCAGTGTAAACATTCCAGTGTCTTGCTTGCTGTTTGAAACAGGGAAAGTATATCTACTTAACTGATCAAGAAACAGCTGTATCTGCTCCATCCAAAGAGAGCTAAGTATTCCTAGAGCTAGGGAGAAGGAGCCATGCTAAATCCCATTTAGCAACTGTTCCAAATTTAAGCTAAACTACAGGTGAACGTAGGCACATTTTCATGTAATTTCTGGGTTTTTTTCTAGCCCTAATAGTTGTTTCATAGCCGGATCATATAAAGAAACTTCCTCTTTATATCTGCGTGGAGTATATTTGTTTACAAAGGTGCTTTTGGGCAGACCATCAGCATAGTAGAGCTTGATGCTGATGTAATAAATCAGTTTCACATGGCCCAGCAAATCCTTATGAAATTCAACAGTCTCCAACAGCAGAGCAGCTCCACTAGAGAGTTGAATGGGCCCGTCTGGGAGCTGGTGATGCACAAGTCTGAAGAGATGGACAAAAGATCCTTAACTTGTTGTCTTAGCAAATGGAGAGAGAACCTGAACACTGAGGAGTGCCCAATACCTGTATTTTTTGCTTTTTTAGAAGAAATAGCAGATGTGAAGCAACAGTTAAGAAAATAAAATACTTGATAGGAATACACGTTTCCTTTGCAGTGCCAGGAGACTTTTAGCTTGAGTTCTGGCTAAATGGCAGATTTAGGCTTATTAATTAAATATGAAGATTTGTTTGAAAGGATTTTTTACTTTTACTCTTACTTTTGTCTTAATAACAGTGTATTTTTGCAACAGACAACTAGACATCTCTAGCTGTGAGCTCCCTGTTAAGGACACAGTGAGATACACTGAAGGCCAGATCACCATAGAAACAAACAAAGAGCACAGCATGAACAATGAAGAACAACTTTTTGCTGTTACCATGGTTATACACTGAAGCAGTAAGAGAAAGCAGTACTAACATGTTACAGGTTTGCTAGTTTTTCCTAACTTTTTATGGTTCTCTGAGATGTTTTATGCCTCACTTTTGTTCTGTCACTTTGCCTGCTAACCTGACAGCAGAATGTAATAACCTAAAATTCGAATAATACATTCCAAGTAATTACTTTGGTCTGAAAGCAGCTGCATAAGCAAAAAAACTTCCCAATGTAGCTCCAGTTACATCTATAAAAAGTTCTTTTGCTAGTACAGGTCACTCAGTTTTGTGAGCTAGCTTCATCCAAGTGACAAATTGATGCGAACGGTTGAAGGGGCACAGCTTTATACTACTGGGAACCTTCTGTCCTCCTTCTCAATACATGTTTGTAGGTGTGTGTTCCAAGATTGCTTCCCTCTTTATCTGTAGTGGGTGCAAGAGGCAGTCAGCTGAGCAGAATGAAATGCTGTTGTAGTCCTTACCTGGGGTCTGCATGTCGCTGCAAGTGCTGTTTGATGTACCAGAGGAAGTGATGTTGAGGCAGGAACAGAGGAGCACATAAAGCCAGGAGCTGCCAGCACTGTGAACACAAAACTGGACATCATTCTTGTTCTGTACTTCTTACCTGTTGTCTTTCACAGAATACTACAGCCAAAATGATGGATGGTGACTAGTGCTTTCTGGAGTGACCCTTTTTGGATGTGTAGATCAAGATGTTTCAGAGAGCAGTAATGGTCAGACAGACTGCTCTTCAGTATCTCAATCTGGACTCTCAGAAGAGTTCTATATGATTGGCTACTTCTGAAAATTTGGACTTCTAAAAATTTTAGTGTAACCACAACTGAATCAAAAATTAAGGCTTAAATTAATACTATGTAACTGAAAATCATAACCAAAAAAGCACTGGGAAATTTTATTTCAAATTAGATCCATTATTATTCAACCTGATTTTAAAGTCCCATTTGAGCTGGGAATATTGTAATTGCATATGTACATTCATGCTGTAACTTATTCATTTTATTTACCCAACAATTACAGTGCAAGATTCAGTTTCATGTTTAATAGTAATATTCATGACTTGTATGCTGCTGATTATCTAAAACGTAAAACAAAATTAATATCATGTTACAGTTAGAGCAAGACAACACAAGCTATGAACTTTGATTCTGAATATGGTCTGAATAGACCATTTGCAAGTGGTAAACAGTTACATTTAAACTAAAATTTACTTTTCATATAGTTATATTCTTAGTGTTCTTCTTTGCAGATCAGTGCTGAGATTCTCCTTCACCCAGCACACCTTTAGCATAAGCACTATTTCAGGAGAACCAGTCCCATAGCTACTCATTAAAAACATGGGATTAAATGGAAATTTTTTGCAGAGTGGCACTAAATGAAGAGGAACTGACCTGAATGACAGAGTGGTTCTGGGGTTGTCGGCAGCTGGTCTGTTTAACAAGCTGACAGTAAATTTCATTCTGCAGCTCAGTGTGTGTCAAGCACACCTGCAGTGCTGTCTGGGCAAGTGACACGTGGTAATCAATAGAGGATGCCTCCACAGGAACGTTGATGAACAGCTGACAGGACTGTGAAAGGGCAGAAGTTAGTCAGTGCCACAAACATAGCAGCTTTTCTCTGGTACTTTCCAGGCCAGGTTCCCCAGATGTGTTTATTAACTTACAGACAGTTAATGAATAACCTTGGAAGGAGGGAAGGGAGTCAATACTTAATTCCTATTCCTCCTTCTTAGTTATGGCAGCTAGAAAATTTACTCAACCTCCCCCAGTCTAAGGAACTTACAAGTCAGCAAGAGAGTTGAGGGGAAAATGTGCTTCCTGCCTTCCATGCCTGTGTTTTACCTTGTCCACACTGTCCAGTCTCATTCCTGATCTTACACCTGGAGAGTGCAAAAATGTAATCTCCAGCGGCTGTCTTACTGACACAGCTGAGTTTGCCACTGAATTGTTTCTGTTTCCTTCAATTCAACCATTGGAGAGGAAAGAGAAAGACAAGGCTAATTTTGAAGCATAAAGCCTGTGGGGAGCATTAACCCTAAATCCAGATTCTGCACAAGAAAAGTTAAACCACCAAAGAATGAATGACACTTAAAATCCAACAGTTCTCTTGTAATTAAATGGACCAGCAAGCCTGTCTAAAGCAACCTATAGTGACAGTAAATATTGTACAACATGACAAACAATGCCCCAACAACAGACCAAAATAACTGAAAACCATGCAATATCCCTTTAAATACCTTAAAAAGTTTCAGGGCTTCAGTCTGTAGAGCCTCTGATGGCAGAGTAGTGAGGGATGTGTGCAACCCATCTTTACTGTAGCACAACATAGGATGCTTCCACAGAGGAGAATCTGAGGTAGGAGATGGGCAAAAACATGCAGTGTCAGAAACAGGAAAGAGAAAGTGTCCATGTTGACAAGGAGCCTTGCTGAGATGGCAAAGCACCCAAGGAAGCAGCACTGCACCAGGCCACGGTATCTTTGGTGACACTTTGCTGATTTCAGCAAAGCCCACCATGGATAAGGAGTCACCAGCAGCATTAGTCATCAGCAGAAAGAAGAACTGGCATCCTCAGTCCATCTGCTGCATTTTGGTGAGAAGCTGCTCAGGTGTGTGTTCAAACCAGAGACACAAACCCCGCCAGGGCAGCTGCCTGCAATGGGGGTCTTTGTTAGTGTAAGTCACCATTCCACAGGAAGCAAGGTTCACATATGGGTCCAGAATATGTGAGAGTGCAAGAACAGAGTTTTAAGTATGAATGCAAATGTCAATACATATTTGAGAACATGGTGCATGAACATAAATGCACGAGCAGGTATCAAAGATGAAGAGGAACCGACAAGCATGGATGTCTGTGTAAGGGTTTATATGTGCAGACAGAGAAACAGGTGGGAAGGAAAGTGTGTTTGAGTGTATTTAGAGAAAAGAGGACATGTTTGTATGGTCAAGATTTCCTGGAAAGGAAACTCAAGACCAACAAAGACAGGAAAAAATTAAAGCACCAGTTCTTTATTTTAATTTGAATTACTGTTACACACATTTCAGAGGCTTTGAAAAATCATTTGACAACGTGATGGACTTGTCTGAAAACAAGGGGAGAAGAACCCTATACCATATGATGTACTACTGAGAATCCCCTTCCCTCACCTTTGACTGGATTAAACTGGGAATTGAAATTATTCTCCCTTATGCTTTGCTACCATGGAAGAGTTTGTGGTGCTTACTTACTAGGGTCTCCCTCTGCATCCAACAGTTTTCCAATGAGTTGTTCGTACGACGTGCCCACTGTGGCATTACTGCTACCAGCTGCAACAGTCAGATGGTACAGCCAGGTGTTCTAGGCATAAGGATGAGAACAGGACGGGTCAAATTCAGACCTGTTTTCTACAAACAGGTCAAGCCTGTATGACCCATTTGATCATTGTTACCAGAAGAGTTTTGCTCTCCAAAAGAAGGCTGCTTTTTATACCTTCTCCTGTTTGGTGCGGATAAGTAAATACGTGGGACTCTGGTCCTGTGGGTGAATCACTAAAGTACAGTGGGATGAGAGAAGTCCTCCACCAGTGGTTTCATAATCTTCATCAGAGTCACAGGAACGGTCCACTTCTTCCACCTTGGACTCACGCAGAGGCAGATGCCCTAAAGGACACTGAGGAGCAGAAGCACATTAAATAAATGTAACTCATCTCCCACTATGGTCAGGGAACACTGGGAAAGGAAAGCAAAAAATGCTGACAGTTCTGTAAAATGGAAGGAATAAATAAGCCAATGTGTAGCTAACATAATCTTGCACTTCTAGGGAATCTCTTCTTTCATAAAAGTACTTACGAAGTGTGTCACTACTTTTATTTTTCTTAGGAGAGCATCTACAGGTGAGCATGAGACTATGCAAATAAAAAGATATTTTTTCCCCAAAGATACTGCTTTCTTCCCATTACACTTGAGGATCAGTTGCTTAGTATCCTGAGCCACTGTTTTCTGAGCCTGGTCAGACTTTCTGCTTGCTACTGGAAAAGAAATATTTTTAAAATTTCAGAAGTAGTTAGATTCAGACAAAATAGAGGATTCTGCTGCGCTAACTCTGGAGCTCAATCCCAAATATGAGTCACAGTATTTTTTGATGTTCTACACCTTGAGGTTTGACATTACCAAGACAAAGTAAAGGACTATTGGGCAAGGTGTCCAGAAAGGGAAGCATATTACACTGATTACCCCCTCTTCCCAGAATGTTGGTGCTATCTGTTTTCATGATGATAATGAGAGATCTACCAGCTGCCGTATAAAAGTCTGCTCAGAAGGCTACACAAGACCAAATGGAGAAAGTAAGGAACAAGATAGAGAGTGATCTGAGAAAGAGCAATCACTTGCCTTTTAAGTCTGCTGCCATTTAAGCTTAAAAAATAAAATCAGGGAAATTACAGATTCTCTCTGTGGAACAGGTGCTGTTAGAAGATAGTACAACCAAGAAAGAGACCTGAGACACATAACAGTAACAGTAAAGAAAACTTCATAAGAAATGGGAAAGGAGGGTCCAGGAACAAAAGGAGAAAAAGGAATTACCTTATCTTCATGATTTCGATAGTAGTAGAAAGTTTTTCCAACCAGTGCACACCAGACCAGCTTAGAGTGACCATGTTTGACCTGTTAGGAGGACAAACATGTATTTAACATCAGCATGTTTTTAACATCCATGTTTTTAACATCAGCAGTATTGCCAGAATGACTTTCGAGTACTTCAATTTTCAATTTAATTCTCCCTTAAAACTTTGCATATATTATTTGTTTTATGCTAATATAAGCTCCTCTCAAAACATACAGTGCACCCCTTCCAAAAACAGGCGAGTACATCCCACCCAAGTACATGGGACATAGTGCTTATGAGAATGGGGCTAAGATTTTGTGAAGTGTTTTTTACTCATTCATAAAAACTTATAATTTCTGTATACTGAAATACAATATTAAGGATAACCTTTTAGAGATTATAAAAACAGATCAATTCATCTCAGCAAGAAAAGACCAATCACTGTATAATCCAGACAGCTGTTTCCTATTGTAGATGAATAACTTTCAGATGCAGGTTGTCTTTAGCCATCTTAGAACCTGACAAGAATTATATTAAAATATACACAGTAACTTGCAATGTCAAACTAATCTATGGAAATGATGAAAAGAATAAGAATTTTCAGCCATCGTACTTTGTACTAATGTACATACAGTCTGTTATGACAGAACTAAATGCTAACCTGGAACCATGCAAACCATTTTTTTTAAACTCTCCTTTATCACCGAGTTGAAGATCAATTAAATGTGACATTCAACAGTGTTGATTTTTCTACTATGACATGCTGTGAATTCTGCTGAAGAAAAGCATACATAAACTAGATATTTGCTATTACTTACTACTTGACAGTCAGTACCTTTCAGTAGCTTTGTCCCATCCCTTATCACTTATATAAATGTTTCACTCTGAAATACAGAAATCTACATCCACTTTTCCTTCTCTCCCTACTCTTATACAGAGTATTAAAATACTAATTTATTGTTCACATTTGCTGTGCAAACCAAGAAGCTGGTACACTGTCAATTCTGAGCTAAACATAAAGTATGAAATATTATTTTACCTTGGTGAGCCAGCCTTTCACAGTAGGTTTAGCATCACTGTGAGGAACACCAACAGGACCGCTCACTTGTACTCTCAGGATACTCTGTAGGACATGAATCCACTCCTCCAGGATGTTGGGAGAGTCTGCTGTCAGGAAGTAGGTTCTCTTTTCTGTCACAAGCTGGAAGGAAAAGGAGTGAGAAAGTATAAAGCTGCACACCTAAAAATATTTCCTTCAGTTGCTGAGTTTCTTTAACCCATACAGATTTTTATTTTTTTTTGGTTATTCAGGAGAGGGTTTTTTTTGAGGGTAAGAAAAACGGTGCTAAACATCAAAGTCCAAGTGAAAAAAATGAAACTCAGATGAATCAAATTCTCACAAGCTTTCTTGCTGTTTCTGTTGGATACTGTGGCTTTGTGTCCTCTCTCATCCTTTCTTGTTTCTCAGTCCTGCTGCTAGTTTTTAATTTTAAAGGTGACTACATAAATGTGGGGTTTTGCTGCCTTCAATTTGCATTGCATTTTGCCTTCATTAGCCTGTGACTGAGAGGAAAGATGCTACAAATCCAATAGTATTAGGCCTCAGCAACTTCAGTTCTGTAAGGACAGAAGCTAGCTCACAAGCTAGTCCATGTACCTTTCAAAGTATGAAAGAAACTTTAATGCTGCCTTTCTGATTAAGTCAATAATGACTTAAAAGTGAACCCAGTGATGGGTTAACTTGTAATACTTTAGAAGTCAAATTCTAAAAGGAATCAAACTATTCAGATGTTTCTATAGATCCTCCAGGCATGTAAAGTCAGGCTTAAGATCTTGTGAGAGAAGTCTCTCAGAAAGATCCTAGGCACTAGCTGCTTTTAATTGTTTTAAGAATCATTTTCCCCTACAGATTTGAAGCTCTAACTCCTGCAAAAAAGAGAAAACCTTATGGTGTAAAACAGGACAGAAATAAATATGAATTTCTTTCAGTTTCAAAAGGGTATATTTGGGTTACAATTCAGCTCTTTCCTCATTACTAATTAGACTAAGTGCCTGGTTTGTGCCAGGAAACAGAGACCAGATAAAGTTAGCTCATATCAGTTGAGACACACAGTACCATTCAGTCTGAATTAAGTGCTCCCTCACCCAGCTACTGAATGTATGGTTATGTGCAGGATAAAAAAGCAATGCCTACCTGGAATGTTTGGGACCCTTCACCCCTGACAATTTGGCATGAAGAATTCAGCTCCAGCTGCCCTTGTGGTTTGCGGATAACATCACTCTGTGGAAAGAAAAGCAAACAATTTTTTCAGTAGAAAACCTCAGATGGGTCTTAGATTACTTAAGTACAGCATAATATGCACGTGCAGGTTGGAGTCTGTATTCATGAGCTGGAAAGGACAGCCTAAGGTTGCCAGGTGAAATATGAGACTGTGTAATCCCACTGCAAAAGTCTCCTCAATAGTGGCAGACAATATAACAAGGGCAGTGACAGTAAATGCTGTCTTATGAAGTTCAGATTGGACATTATGATTAATAAAACAAAAGCAAGCCCAAACAAACACTGACAAACCAAACCCTTTCTAAGTAGGAAGGCAGTATAACACACAATAGGTACCAAGATGGTGGCTGAATTTCCACCTTTGTAAGTTTTCAAGATTCAGCTAGAAACTCGTTAAGAGACAAGTTTATTAATAATAACTTTATTCTTCATTTGATGCATACAGTGAATCTTTCTAATGTTCATAATGCTTTCCAAAGCAGTGACATGTGTAACCAAAAGTGGTTTTTTAAGTATATTAAAATTCTCTGTGCTTCTAGAGGGGAGGAAATGTATCCCAGTGACTTACCGGGGACTTGTAGTACATGATTTGTCTGTTTCTGAGAACAAACCACCGTCTTTTCCACGTCTTTACCTGGCTGCCCATTTTCAGCAAGTAGCCTGATTTCTCCATAGGCTCCTGGAGGACAGAGCAAAGGGGACAGGAGGTCACCTTGCACCTCTCAAAATACAAATGAAAGTGTGCTGAAATCAAGCCCAGCCATTTGCTGCATCTCCCACAATTTTCTGCTTAGTTCAGTAGCAGCCATCACAGATCATTTCACTGATTGTTTGATGCACTGTAAACTTATTTCTCTTCCTACCGAGGTACTGATTTTCCAAACAAACATGAAGGCTGTCTCTGTGCCATTATTAGACTCCTGTTCCTTGTGTGTTTGATCTCTTACACTGAAGAATACGGACATTAATGCTGCCCATTTTGAGGTTTCTTTCCTTTCTCCTCCCTTCCTCTGAATTTCCAAATTTATTTTGTCCCAAATGTGTAAGGCTGTCATTAAAGTAGATACAACTACAGGAAACCAATATAGGTCATCAGGAAAGACTACAGTCCTTGATGCTTACACTTTTACTTAACCACATAAAAGAAACTGCACCTTCTCCTGAAGCACCAGATGGTGTCTCCAATCAGCTGGACCAATAGCTCAGTCTGTTAGAGCATCACTTTGCAGGGGGATTACTCAACATACTGCAGTTACAATCTACTCTTTAAAGGCCAAGGCTCTGTTTGCACCCCTTTGCAAATGTAACACAGCAGTTACAGTGCAAGACTTACAGTGCAGATTCCACCATCAGTGGAATAGGAAGACGTTCGCTGTAGCTTATGTTCTGGCTCTGAATAGTCACCGTCCAAGGAGTAGGCATCAGGAGGGATGGCATAGTCACTCTCAGAGCTCAGTGAGGACACAGATACACCTGTTCCAAATACAGGAAGGAATGAGAGTCATGGCTACACAAAAGCATGCACTGAATACTGTACACTCCAAAAAAGTTCCTGCATTCACCATTAAGGCTTTTTTTTTTGGTTCAACAAGGACAAATCAGATCAGACTTTGGAAACTCAAACCCCACTAACATGACTCCTGAGGCCTCTTTTTATTTCCCTACAAAGACAAGTAATGAAAAGTGAGTTTTGGATCCTGACAGTGAAATAAACTTATTGCTGAATAAAACCAGATTAAAATATATATACAAAAAAAAAATCAACAGGCTTGTTATCTGAAGGAGAGACAGCTTATTTTCATCTGGAAACATCCATTATAAAGTCTCAGCCCCCTCTGATTTCAGCTAAGGAAAAGGGTTCTTAGCAATGGGGCTTTGCCTTCTGTGAATCTTTTACCACAGGTACATGGCAATGCACAGGCACATCTGCCAGTGCACCACAACAGAAGTTAAGACTACAAAATTGGTTGTCTTTAAAACAGAGTCACATTTCATGTTGTCTCTTCGGTAACACAAATTCCATTCAACAACCAGTTTAGCCCTTCCAGCAGGCAAGAAAAATAGTCCTAATCAGGACTCAAAGTACCTGATGTCTCTCAAAGATAGGTGAGATGTACTTACTGGTCAAGAAATTACCAGTAAATGACAAAGACAAAAAAAAGCATTTTCTGTATTGTGCCAGTACTAGCTTGCTTCCAAGGAGAAGTCACAGCAAAGGTATGGATGACTGGATACGTGATGAATTTGGGAGGGCAATCCTTCCCACAATCTTAGTTTAGCAATTGCCTGAATGGAAATCTATCAGCGGTAAAAACCATCTACAAGAACAGGTTTCTACTGTTTCTCCTGTTGATGTCTGCACACATTCTGGGAGAACTCCTTGTGAGCATCACTCTGGCTGAGCATTTGCGTGTCACTGATGATGCTGTTCAGGGCATCTTGGCTCTGATGACAGAGTTCATGCTGCTCAGCAGCAACACTCCCACTTTACCTCTCTTCACGGCACGAGGGCTGCCTGGCATGCTAGCTTTCCTGTTCTCAGATCCAGCAGTAGAAGTCCTGAAGCTGGCATGGGAGCCACAGTCATCATCAGAGCCTGAAGACTCATCTAAGAAAGGCACATTGCTGATCTGTGTGGCTTTCTGGAAAACAGACCTGTATGGTTAGTGTGTGAGAGAAGAGTTTCCGCAGGACAATCCCTCCCCAGTTAGGACACAGAGCAACTCATGCCCTTTATTTTCACACTGCCTTGCCCACTTCTGCCCCAAGGTTCCTCAGTTCCTCCTCTTCTAGTCTGAGAACTTCCAAGCTGGACTCTCTAGTCTGATCTGTTTGGGTCTCCTCCCGTTACATTCTCCTCTCTTCCAAAAGCCTCATGTTCCATTTCATTCCTTAGGCTACACCCACTGTCACCTCCAGGTTTCATAGTGCACACTGCAACTTCCGGGATGAAAACTTGTTGCAATGTTCTGTGTTCTTAAATATATTTAACATTTGTTACTCTTTCTGCATCCTTTTGATGTCCAGTACTTCCTGACATTCTCTAATTTTCTTTCCTTCACTGCACAGTTCCATCCTGTTTTGTCTCAAATTTCTAGCAGCCCTGGACCACGCTTTCCACAATAGGAAGAGTGAGGTAACTCCTTACCCCCTTCAGCGTAGTGTAGACTGGCACTGTGACATTTCTGTAGATGAGACAGGTAAATGGCCCAGAAGTTGAACAGGAGAAATTGGAAACTGGGGAAATTCAGAGAGAAAGTAAGAGAGCGAATAATACAAACTGGTGAAAAGGAGGAGGTTTTAATGGAGAAGCACAAGGAGAACTGCCATCCTGGACAGTCTGGCTTCAGAAAAACCAGGAGATGTGTTATTAATTCCATACAATTCCCAAAGAGAGCAGCAATGTTCTCTCCATTTAGCCTGTAAGACACCTTACCCACCCTGTGCTCCCCACGGTACAATGGCAATCTAATGTACCTTGTACAAACAGAGAAAAGCCCTAACAGGCAAAGGTGATGGTGAATCAGAAGACTAAAAACAGGCCACAGACATGCAGAGGCAAAAGACTGGCTGCAAAATTTATGGAGGAGATAATGGAATCCCTGAAGATATCCCTGAATGTAGAGGCACAAACAGCCCAGCATCAACCATCCCCAAAATCATATATATCCTCCTCCTTTCCTTTATTGAGGATATCCATGGGGTCAAATTTACTTTGAAAACAGGCAAGGAAATGAAGAAATGTGAATAGCCAGAAGCTCAAGTCCCACACTGTCACCATGAGCTCCCTCCAAGGATGGATCTAGTCCAGAACTTACAGCAGCTGGAAGTATCATTCACCATGGCCACTTCAGACAGCCTCATGCCAGACTTGGCCACAGCATAGATTCGGCTCTCCTGGAACAATAATACCATGAACAACAGTGATCAGGCAAAAGCGTAATTCTTACAGACAGAAATGCCCATGTCACAGAATCACATCACAGTCACACCTCTGGCCAGGAAGGAGAGGCCCTCTAATAAAGATAGCTGAATTCCACCACATGTTGTGCGAATGACCATTAATGGAAGTGTGTTACTGTGTGCAAATTCCCAGCTACAGAGGTGACATCCACACAGGAACATCTACACACAACTATCAATCAATTTCTATATCCTACCTTGGAAAGAGATGGGGTTTTTTCCAAATTATAAACAATGCATTAAAATGAATTAAGAACAGCCCTATATCAGAACAATTTCACTGAGTCATCAGCTGCAAAGGATGCCCATTCTGTAATAAGGGAATGAAAGAAATGTCTGGAATGATCTCAATAAGCCTGTGTCTCAGTTACAACAACATACAGAGCTTTCAGTTCAAAGCATCTCCAAGTGCTTCAGGAATTGATAAAAATTCCAGAAGGGGAACCCAACTCTGTATCTAGATGCAGAGTTATGACTAAGACATCAACCACTGTGAAATGGATAAGCCCCAAAGCTAGGAAACCTCTTGGTGCTCCTTAAAGCATACAACCAAAATTCAATATGAAATAACACACATAATACATACACATAAAAGTACCTAAGATTGCAAAGTCAAGCAGACCAAAAAATTTATAAGACGTAAGAAGTAACAGTGAGTGCTTGACTTTGCAGTTTCAATAAACCATTTGTTTGCCCATGCCTTTAAAAAAAGCAAATGAAAACAGAATCATGTCTTTTGATACTACACTGATTTCCACCAGGTTTGTCAGTTTGGCCTGTTTAGGAACCTGGCTGATGGAGTTCCTTGGGAGTCAGTCCTGATGAACAAAGAATCCAGCAAGACTGAACATTCGTCAAGAAGGAAATCCTTAAGGTGCAGAAACAGGTCATCCCCATGTGTTGAAAGATGAGACAAGGAGGAAAACCAGCCTGTCTGATCAGAGAGCTTTGGGTGAACTCAAAGTCTGTGACCTTTGGATGAAGGAACAGGTGACTCAGGAGGGCTACAAACACTCCATGAAGTTATGCAGAGAAAAAATTAGGAGGACCAAAGCCCAACTAGACCTTCACCTGCAGTAAAAGACAATAAAAGGCCTCTATAAATACATGAGAAACAACAAGAGAATCTCCATCCTTTATTGGATATGAGTGGGAAACAGTGACAAAGGATGAGGGAAAGGCAGAGGTACTCAATGCCTTCTTTGCTTCAGTCTGATGGTAAAACAAGTTGCTCTCCAAGCAGTCAGCCCTCTGATCTGGAAGACATGGATGAGGAGCAGAATGAAGCCCCCACAACCCAAGAGGAATGCCCAGTGTCCTGCTTTGCCACCTAGACACACACAGGTCTGCAGGGCCAGGTGGGATCCACCTGAGGGTACTGAGGGAGCTGTTGGAAGAGCTCACTGAGCCACTGCCCAGCAGTTTCCTGCAGCCCTGGTCACCTGGGGAGGTCCCAGGCATCAAGACCATCCCGAGTGCCATCACACAAGACATGCAGGACAACCAGGGGACCAGGACAACCAGGGGACCAGGGCCAGACAGCATGGGTTTGTGAAAGGCAGGCCCTGCTTAACCAATCTGACCTCTTTCTATGACAAGTGACCTGTTCAGTGGATGACAAGGCTGCTTTTTCCATCCTAAACAATTCTAGGAATAAAAACCAATTAATCTATCTGACCTCACAAGTAACTGTAAGAAAAAATAACTGGATATGTATATTCACTTTATCAAAGGTTTTCAACAGCAGGAGCATACCATGAGATAGGAATGCTGAGATATAATCCATGTACCACAGCTTCTTCTCACTCTGGAGCTATCTGGTCTAGTCTACTGCATTTATGATTCATTTTTCTGTCTTAAACACATGACAACAGAACTAAGGATTAACTTTTGATGACCCATATAATGATCAACCACAATGCAGTACATTTTGATTTTTAATTTTTTGATTTTTTAAATTTTTATTCCTACGATTCTTAAGTACTGTTTTTTTAATGGATCTTTTCCCCTTATAAAGAGGATAAAAACAAAAAAAAAATTGTGAACAGAATCAGCATGCCCCATGATCTGGAACTGTCTGACTTGCTGGCTCAGGAATGTAACCTGGGATACCCACAGGTACCAATTCCTTGAGACCAAGGAGTGTTGTAGCCTAATTACTGGGCACAAAGATAAGCAGCACTTCTCATACTGTTGTCCTCGCATTTCTTACCCATGATGGGAATCGGTGCAGTGGTGGTGTGGGAGGTTTACATCCTGGGTCAAGTGTGCCAGCCTCAGAAGTCACAGCTTCTCTTGGCTCTGAAGGTAAGTGGTATGCTCCCTCACATGTTCCAGCTTCTCCCCTCAGCAGGCCACATTCTGTCTCCATCTTCTCCATTACTGCATCATCATCAATGTCTGTCTCCTCCACGTGCCCACAGCTGACTGGAGGCTCTGTTATGGGCTGGAAAGTGCTAGTCTCCAAGTGCATTACAGGATGGAAAGCATTAGCCCCTGACTGTGGTTGGCTGTGATGTCTCTTGGCTAGCTGGATACTGTCTCTTGGCGTACAGGGTGTTCGTATTTTTGGAAAGGTCATACTACTCCCAAGGCTACATTCCCTCCCTGGAAAGAAGGAATGTGCTGTCACAGCCTCTGCTGACACAACCAGAGGTGGCTCAGCAGTTTGGAGATGGCCCTCCAGCATGCTCATTATTTCTCCTGAGGAAGAGGAGTCCAGCCGGTGGGGATGGAATCTGGCACTCAGATCATCAGAGAAGCGGGTGCCATCCAAACCCACTCGTTGCAAGGTGCTCACAGCACTACTGTTTCCTTCCAAAGATGATTGGAAGGTCAAAGCCTCAAGAATTTTGGTGGTCTCAGCTGGAGGGTCCAGTGATATGGGACCAGAGCACCCTAAACCATGTTCCGAACTTAAGGCCGGAAATACATTTTTCTCTGTAGAGAGATTCCAGCTTGATGGGTCAGCCATGAGCTTCAGCATGCTCTGGGAAAGCAGAGATTTATCCTCTCCATTCTCAGTAAAGTTGTCATTGGCAAGGACTATGTTTGCTGAAGAGAGGACATGTTTGGAAGGTCCTGCCTGACACACCTGTCTGAAATCAGGTGCAAGGAGCACAGATTTCTGGTCTACCTTCTCAGCAAAAGAGGCCTGCGATGCTCGGGGCTTCAGAGAATCACAGCTCCAAAGAGATTCAAGGGCAGGAATGCTGGTCACATCTACAAGGAAGGAGAACATATGGTTAAGGCATTCAAACACTTCAATGTCCTCAGTGTTGCTTCCTAGTGTCCATTCAGTTGTATTTCAATAGCACCCTGGCCTCCTTAGGACTATATAGAATGGAAAGGAGATGGCTGAGCACAGTTATTACTAAAGTACTATACATTTATAACTGGGAATAGCACAGAAGTGATGAATAGGAAATGATTAATTCTTGTTTCTGACAAAAGTGAAATTAAGGGGTTCCTAATGAAATTAGGCAGCACATTTGAAATTTACAGAAGGAAGGTTTTTTCCCTCAGACAAAAAAGCGAACAGAACACTGCAGACAGGCCAGAAAAAGTAATGTATCAGTAGTACAGGAGTTCTGGCCTAGGAACTTCCGAAACTACTGACAGCAGAGGCTGGAAGGAGAGAAGGACAGCTTTACTCACATTATTTTGTATGGTTCTTCCTGGAATGTGAACAGCCAAGCAGGAGATAGGATACTGGTCTAGGCAAGCTTTCAGTCTAATGCAGTATAGGAGTTTTTTTCTTACCTATATAATTATGCCTCCTCTCTTAAAACACAAGAAGGAAGTGCACTTATCCACACAACACTTTGTCAAATACATCAAAGTGTCCACAATACTGCTTAGCATGGCTTTTGGCTTTAGTGGACCTACATTGATTTAACTCATCAAATAATTGGGTATGATTCCATCCATTCCCAGGGGCTAGATGGGACTTCCAGCAAAGGTATGGAGACCTTCTTAAACATCACAGCAATCAGGGAGTTTACTCACTTTTCAAGAATTTCCCTAGAGCTTTTCGTTATCCTTTTGTGCTATATGACCCACACAGTGCTTTATGTCATGAAGTTTTATAACAGTTACTTATGTGGTTTTGCTGTAAAATCTTCATTTTTTTAGTTCTTTTCCTGCCCTTTTAGTTGCTATGTTAGAGGATGACATAAAATATAGACCCTAGATTGCCTCCATTGTCCTTTGTCTACTTAGTACCTACATTTTATATACTTTCTTCCTTTCCGTAACTATTAAAGATTATCTCAGCTCTACCATTTCCACCAAACAGCAGCTTTAGAATATGAGAAAGGGAGGGTAAAACTTGGAATGGCAGAGGATATTTGATTGACCTTGGCATTTATATTTATTTCAGCCTGACTGAAAAAGAACCAAATCATTAGATGCTTTGGAAATTGCAAAATATGGATGAGCGTGACTCTGCACAGCTACTGCTGAAAATGCTGCCTGAACATCAAACTCTATGGGTATTGCTTAACCACCCGTGGGATTAAAAAGGAAACAGAAACAAACCAAAGACACAAAGTTTCAGAGGGAAGAGCAAACAGCAGAATAAATTACTGTTGACAGTGGAGAGGATGAAACCTGCTCTGGGAAATGAGAAAAAGAAAATCATGAGAGCATGACCTTGGCACTTGATTCACAAGGAACTGAATGTTAGCAAAGCTAACACATAACAATGGCACACACAAATCCTGGCACATATTTTTCCCTGACCCTAAGGTAAATCACTAGTGTAGACTGAAAAGAAACTATTCATTTTAAATATTACTGGTATTTTTGCAGCTTCCTACATGTGAAAGGAGATGAAGAAGAAGAAGCTGTTACTATTAGCAGAGCAAGCAAGAAGAGCTTTGTCTCTCTGCAGAGGCCTCTGACTTCAGCCTGGCATAGTGAGATTAGTGAGGAACAAGAGGAGAGCACAGTGCTGTTTATTGCCCAGAGAGCTGGGATCCAGGGAACACTTAATACCAGATTATATACGCAGCTTACCAGGCATTCTCTTTTTGTGAACAGTCAGAGCCAGAGGGGATGAGAAAAACCCAGTCATAAAGCATTTCACTAGAAATGTGGTGGGATTTAGAAGGAATTTTGCCCTATTCCCTTGCTGTGGAGTAATAGGAATGCCAGAAAGACTTCTGCAGGAAAGAAATGTCCCCTGCTCACATGCCCAGTGAAGTTCTGGAGACTAGCTCATCTTACTGTGACAAACCAAGCTCATTAAAAAATAAAAATAAAAAGAAAAAAGTTAAGAGACAATTTCTTTTTCAAAGTATGTTACAACAAAATGTGCTGAATTCAAGCCTGGAGACCAAAGTTTTCCATCCAGCCACCAAAGAATTGCAAAACCCCGAAACACCATACGCTGCTTTCTCCAACCCAACCTGATGGCACAGAGGAACCCAGCTCCTAAAGGCAGATGAAAGAGCTGCTGCCTTGGCTCATTCAGTTACTCAGCTCACATGCCAGCAGAGGTTCTGTGGGGATGAGAATAATTCACATGTGGAGGTACACTGAAATACATCAGGGACTTCTTCCCTGCAGCACTGAAGTGAACGGAGAGTTCTACTATGTATTTCAATGAATGCTTGTAACTCACGAGCTCAGTGGCTTATTTTAATGGCAAATGCAGATTCTAAATAAAAAGGGAATCTGTACTCAGTTGTTGGTGGGAAAACAATTAAGAGTTAAGGCAGGTAAGCATGTTATTCCCATCTTAAAATTGGACCCGGCTAAGGAACAGAGCAACTCTACTGCCTGCTGTCACAAGTTTTAATTTCTGACAAAGTTAAGAACACCACCCAGAAATGCCGATTTCCACTCTTGTGGTTACGAGGCTACAGTGCCAGCTGAACACATTTACCTTGCAATGTATCCTGAAGAGCTTCAATTTGCTCCATCAGTCTCTGATTACAGTTTTTCAGGTGGTAATTTTCTAGCTCAAGCTATGAAACAAGAATAATAAAAACTGAAAAATAACGCAAAAGTGTGAGCATGTGTGATCCACTACACACAACATGCCTTCATCTTTATTACTTTCATGTTTCTTAACAAGGAAAAAAAAAAGATGTGTGAGTCTACCAGTCACCTCAAAATCCTTCTAATCAGCAGCATCACTAGACAACCCACTTAAAATATTTTGCTGTGCTTTCTCAAACAGCCTCTGTATGAACTATTGGCACTTCTCAAATACATCTTTAAACTTACTTCCCTGCTACGGCTTATCATTCACTCCTGTTGCAGAAATAGTGGTCATGAAAGAGAGAATCAAAAAAACATTACCCAGAAGGAGTGTTTTTTCCATCTCATCCTGTATGAGCAAAAGAAGACCCCATGAATCCAGAGGACCAAATTAAAAAGCAAAAAGCAAACCAACATTAAGGGTGTATTTACATTTCCAATTAGGGCATGAGAGATTCTTTGCAAATTTGCCTTATGCTTTTACTTGAAGAGTCTCATCATCCATTTTTAAACACAGCAGTGGTACACCCAGACAGACTTCCCTCTTGAAGGAATCACCTGTGGTGCTGTCTCGAGTAACCCACTGGCAGCACAGATGCCAAGTTCTCCAGCTGGCAGGGATCCACTTGGGCATGCTATGCACCTGGAATCACAAACCTCACTGCCAGTAAAGACACAGTGTGAGTGTACGGTCCTGGATTCACAGCAAGGTACACCAAATCAAACCCTCTGCTTCCTCCTTTGTGCTGCACCAGTCAATAACCTAAATGCACCTTAAGTTACCTCACACAGGGAAGAGAAGCAGCACAGCAGCTCAGTGGATTATCAAGGCAATCTAATGACATTACAAAGTCACATTGTAGCATAATCAGTGCCCACAAAGACTGCTTCTCCCAACTGCAATGAATTCCCTTTCTGTTATAAACTTGGAAATACATGTTTTTAACTTGGAAAAAAAGACCAGACAGCCCACTCCCAGCTGAAAACTACTACTCCATATTTAAAACTGCATGCTGACCCACTGCTGTCTTTGTTTTTCTAGAGGGTAGGCCCAGATAGAGGCACAAATCCACAGGATGGATAGAACAGAGAGGTCAGAGACGAAAAATACCGAGCAGTAGGAAAACAGCATTAGTCAGAGATGGTAAATTATAGAAGAATAAAGGACATGTTTGTGTAACAGGTGCTTTGTCAGAAAGGAACAGAAACTACATCCAGAGAAAACAAGGAGAGGTACAAGAAAGCTAGGTGAAAGCCTCTTGTGAAGAGTCAATCTTCCGAAGCTTCTTTTGGGCACTGGTGACTTCACAGTCATTTACAGTTTGCCCAATAAAGTAAACAGCCCTTGGTAAGAGTGATGACCCCAGCCCTACAACTGAGTATGTGCAGGGCCAAACCAGCAGAGTGCCCCTGTGGCAGACTGACTGTCCCCAGACTGTTGTCCTACCTAGGAATCCCCCAGCAGTGCAGCCACTGTACTTACTCACATGCCTTGAAACCTGGCAGAAAGCCAGAGACTTACCTCCCTGAGCTTAAATGTCACCCACTCTTTGATCTTGGCAGCTTTCTCTTGAACAATTCTGGCTTCCTCAGTCCTCAGCTGTTTCTGTGCCAAAAAAACCAAAACCAACATTAGACACATCAGGAGAGTACAACTAACTGTTCTCAGTGAGTTACTGCATCAGGAGTGACTGAAACACAGAAGCTCCCATTCCAGACATAAGATTTAAGACTGCTACTTGGATACAATTGTTCAGCTGGTCTCTGAAAAAAAAAAAAAAATCAAGCTCTAAGTTGTCTTACTTGGTCCCTAGAGTTAAATTCAGAGGCTTGTTTCAAAAGTTTGTTGTGGAATAGCAAAATCCAGGTCAGGTAACAATTGGCCACCTATCACAGTTTGAGCAGAATCTGCAACTTTTTCTGTTCCAGATGGTTTTGCAATGTTGCTGTTTGCTGTTGAGCATCTGTAGTGTTCCCCCAGCCCACACACACACTATTGGCCAAATGTAATAAGAATTAAGCAGTGCCTATAACTGATTCATAAAACACCAGTCATTCCAAGCAAAAGAGATTCAGTTGCTCTAAGCACAAGTCTAGAGCAGAATCTTTCAAGGTGCACAAGATACAAATACCAACAACATATTTAACACACACACACACACACACACACACACACACAATATTCTTGTTGAGAAAGTAAATTAAAAAAAAAAAAAAGCTCCAGAATCTGACCTTGAAAAACACTAAGATCTGCTAGGAGGATTTCAGATGCTGTAAGTGGTTGTATGTTTACATATCCATTAGAACAGGTTCTAGTCCACATAAAGGTGTTATGGCAATACTGTTGATTTGCACAATGACCATTGTTCCCCCAAATATCTGCTTGGGTAATATTGTTACATCATTTTTGCAGCTGTGTTTTCTCAGATGTGTTTTTAACTTTTCTGGAAATTTCCTTTGAAAGATGCTGAATTAACACTATGATCACCTGAAGCTTCATCACTGTGTGGCTTCATCACTGAAAGCATTCATCACTGAAGCAATATTACTGAAAACTCTATCTACATAATGATTTAAACAACTGCAAGAAGAAATCAGTTCTGGGAGCAACGGAGGGAGGGAGGGAGAGAGGAGGAAAATATACTGCATGGCACATCAGCCCTGGTTTCTCCAATTAAGGGGCAAAGATAATGCCTTCTGGTAGCAGTTGGTGGTTTCCCTGTTATATTGTTTTTTCTGAAGTAAACAAATACCAGTAATTATAATTATAAAAAATGTCAGTCCTTCCCCCCATTTAAATTTTTCACACTGATAAAGCAACCACACAAATTCCCCACACTTTCACATCACTTTTAATCACCACGTGCTATTTATCATTACAACTGCACATTTAAAGGCTCTTATTCAAGTATGTTTGCTGACTTTAAAATAGACTCTAGCAACATTATAGGCAGCCGTAACATTTGTAGTTGAACATAATGAAATAAAAGCAATCAAATCAGATGCTTCAAGAAGAAGATTTATTTAGATTTTTTTCCTTTTATATGACTTTGTGTGGTCCCAATCATCAGGTCTCAACCTCTGCAGGAGGAATACTAGATGTGCCTACAGGTCTGAAATGATCTGGTATATATAGCAGATCTACCCTCTCTGAAAATCCATCACATGGGAACTGGCTTTGAATCCCGAATGACCTGGACTTGTCTTGGAACAAGGTCCAAGAGGTAAATGATTCAGATTATTACACTATATGGTGAAGTGCAAGGCCAAGATTTTATTTAGGGTTCCAAAGTAGAATAGTGACATGATGACAGCATTGTCACCACACTTAGTAAGCCCTGCCTTTAGCAGAGCCAATTCACTCAGGCACAGCAGCCACAGATGCAGTTATTGTGCTTTAAGATCCAAAATCAATTTGAGATTCTTTGTGTCCCACACTATTGTGTGGGCCAGACATGACCTCAGTGTTCTCTTACTGATGCTCTGAATTTCATGGCTCTTCCCATCCCAGTGAAAACAAACAGGATGCCTTAGAGGGACCCTTAGTAACCCTCTAGTGCTGCCACCATGTCATCCCATTCTGAAACTAAACCAGTGACTCTGAAAACAAGTATTTCTTGTCTGGAACTGCCAAGGTTTGGCTTTCATTTCTAGAAACTAATTTTGCCTCTTGTTGCTGGAACGAGGTATCTACTAACAATCCTTTCAATTAGTGGCAATTAGTTCAATGCAACTCAAATGGCCGAGTAATTTTTTTTTTTTTTTGTAAAATTATATTCCTATTTATTTATTTAGCAGCACATCAGAATATCTCATTCCTCACGTTACAAAAACCACAGGGCAAGGCCTTTACTAGAACTGAAATACAAGCCCTGCTGTACATGTAGCACCTTCCTTTCACCAGCTGAAGAATGAAGAGACTAAGAACTGAGAAACAGCTGCTCTTTTATCATGACATCTGACAAGAGATGAACTATGCTAAAGGACTGCTGAAGACTGGGAAAAGAACCTTCCCAAGAAGCAGCACAGAGTCAGAGATGGGCTACACAACGGTTTTGCAAAGCAATCAATATGCCAAAAAGCCAGAGAAGCACTGTGACCAGAGTGTAGCATTACGATGTAGGGTCTCAGCACTAACATAAGGAAGCCCTTTCGGCACACTGACTGATCTCCAATAATGAAGAGACATGGGCTGTTGACGCTGAGTGGATGTTTTGTCTCAAAAGGAAAGAGAGGATCTTGTACTGGGTTGGGCATCAACTTACATCTGATCTGGTGGCAACTGAGAGACTAACTTGTAATGAGACAATCTTTGAAATAGACATTACAGAATCCCTCTAACTCACGAAACCTACAGGCCTCCCTGCAGAAAATATCCCTACCTGTTTTGCTAGCTGTGTCTCCAATCTGTTGATCAGATCCTCCTTTCCTTGCATTGTGCACATCAGCTCCTGGTACTTCCTGTGCAAGGTGCTGTCAGATTCACCAGTTTTCACGCTGGCTAGTTTTATCTTCTCTTCCATAACTCTGACCTGCAATGGTAATCAGAAGGAAATTGAATAAACCCCAAAACCACCAAAACAAACCAATGCAAATCAAGGACCTGCTTGTGTATTGGTAAGAGAATGAAAATAAATGAGAATATTTGTGGGTTTCTTATTTTTCAAGTCAGGAAAGGAAAAACAAAACATCAAAAACCACAACACCCTTCAGGTCACAGTTTATATCCACATTTGTGAAAGGAATATTGTCCATTCATTTGTAATGCTGAAGCAGTAACAGATGCAAACTGAACCATGAATAGATAAACACATCATGGATTGTGAGACACTACTACCAAATTATTAATCAAAGAGGCCATATACCAAATTATTAATCAAAGAGGCACCACAGTCTCCATACACATATGGACACAGTATATCCCACGTTTCTCTTTTGCAATATCATGGACAGTTTTTTACCTCATTCACTACCAAGGTATACACCACAAACCTCAGGCCATTTGCTTCAGATTAAGATTTCTATAGGAAAATGTACTATGAAGGTTCTTTGTCCTCCTCTCTCCAGCTTCAGACAGTGTTTTGGCAGCTCCTGTCTTACTGCCAGGTCTTTTTTCCAGATCTGCTAAGGAGTTACAATGTTAGATATTTCAAAAGATTTGCTTGTCTTTGAGCTCCTGCCAGCGCCAAGACTTCTTCGTCTCAGCAAGAGAAAGATCACTGCAGTGCTCCTTCACTACAAGGTTTCAATCCACTAAAATCCAATGGCTACTGAAGCATTTCAGGTTTGCAGCAATTTTTTTAAATCTCTCTGCTTTCTTCAAAACCTTTGTCTCTCAATAACACCACCCCATTTTACATTTACCTCATTCTATTACAATGGAATATAAGACTTCATTTCCAAAGATGAATGGAATTCCTTCAATTTAACTCAAATGTACTAATTGCAGCATTTGATGATGGGAAAATCTCTGGTTACAACTAATTTCAAAGAAGCTAAATCTGCAAAGAAACCAACTCCAAACACCATAAATTTAGCATGAACTTAGAAGCAGAAAGACAGAATGCAGGCAGCAATCTGAGCACTTCACAGAGTCTGTGCAAGTTAGTCACGCTCTGCTGAGCAGCCTACACTTCATACTTGCAGAAGCTGTGTTTTGTCCTCCTGTCTGCCTGTGTTAGACAGAGAAGCAAACTGCCTCTTCCTCATACTGAATCAGAAAGGTAAGCACCCAACATCCGAGCCAGAACACTAAGCCTGCTGAGTCGGATGTGCTTTCATTAGAGTTTAGGGTGATTATAGTAAAAAGAAATGGCCCCTCCTTCCTGTCTGATGCCCAAATGCTGACTCTGTACTAGAGGCTCAGCAAGGGGATTGCAAACATGTGATTTCCTTAATTGAGGTTGGCAGCTACAGGGAGTCCATTGAATTAACAAATCCAACCCCTCAGACTCCTGGAGAGAAAGATAACAAGGGATTTTGCACTTGATGTGGAGCCCTCTCATTTGTTGGCTGCCTCTCATTCATGGTGAATATACTCATTAGTGGAAGGGAATGGTCCTACTCTTATGCTGTCACTTCTTCAGGCTGTCAGGCAGCAATGTAGCATTTCTCTAGGAACACTTATCTCTGGATGTGGATAAGGCTGCTGGAAAGGCAAACATTGAGGGTTGCTAGTGTTTAGGACCTGCCAACATATGGCTACAGACCTGCTGGTGGTAGGTGAGTGAAGGCAACTCTCATTTCTGCTGGTGGCAGGTGAGTCAAGGCAACCCTCATTTCTGCTACACCTTCCCAGCCAAGTTCCTCCCTTTCTGGCCCATTCTTGGACCTGGATTTAACTTGTTCTCCATCCTGTCCCTTGCTGTCATTGCATCTCATCATATCCTGGGCTCATCTCATCTGCTCCTGTCATTGAGGTGTCTGTAGTATGAAACCTTCACTGACCAGTGGCAATAACTGTATTTCTTGCTGGTGCTGTCACAGCTGCCACTTTTGTCTCTATTGGGTTACTCTGACTGTCTTAGTTGGGTGTGAACTTACTGATACCACTCTCAAGAACTCTTGTTCTTCACTGTTAGTTGCTGGTGTAGCACAGAAGCCAACAGTACAGTGTCAAGACATGGCATCTTTCCTAGAATTAAGCGGGTCAGTAAAATATCTTGATGTTGATATCAGACTGGTGTGGAAAAATATGTTCTGCAGATAGAATACCTTTCAGGTACTCCAAGTTCTTGATTCCCAGATGATATGTCTCCCAGTGCTTATAACACTGCCTATTTAGTCCTTCACTTTGAAATCATCATCTTTGACAGTCATTCTCGGCTGTGTGGCTTTTATTTCTGCCCTTCAACCCCTGACTTAGTGCTCAGTCCTGCAGCTCTTGTCCAGCTGGAGGGAGCTGATTCACTTCAAGCCTTCCCTTCAGCAGTGATCTGCAGTGATCCAAGAGCTCAGACCACCTGGCCCATCTTGGCTCTTTTGTTTCCATAATACTCCTCAGAGTGCAATGTCTGCTTCCCAAAGATCTATTATTCTCTATAGCCTGATCCCAAGCTGAAGTCGGTCTCTCTCCTTCTCCATTATTTAAGAAGCATAGAAGAACTACTTTAGACAATATGCCTAGTTTTTAGATGATTATTACAGTAATAGACAATGAATCCAGCTCCTACTGTTTTTTTCCATGCGCTCCTGAGCCAGAGAAGTAACTACTAAAAAGTCCAAAACAAGTGATAAGGGTGTGTCTGCAAAACCTACTTCTTTCACAGAACCTTCTCTATTTGTAGACAAGTCCTCACCAGTACTCTTAGGTATTTGTTTCCTGAGGACCTGCCAAGCAGCCTTATCTTTGCAATTTAATCCAGAGGTACAACATCCCCTTCCTTTTCCACAACCAAGCATGCCTATCATGGATGAGGGGGTAAAGGCTGTGAAGCTGACAGGAAGGTTTAAGGTGCTTGTTTTCACTTAGGGTTCAATATATTCAGGCACCTGTTCACAGCTAAGGTTCACAGACTGGGAAGTAGACCAGAAAATCCATTCACAACTGTAAATCAATGTTCCCCTAGCAAGGCATAGCAGTGCCAATTGCTGTCTGTATGCTAGACTGGAAGGAATTTAGAATGAATTAACTGCTGGACTTGTACCAGAGCCACTATCAAATAATCTCTTACCTGTTTCTCTGCATCCTCAGCTCTTTGCTCTGCTTCTACTACTCTCTGTTCCAATTCCTGCATCTTCAGAGACAGAAAAGAAAGAAGAGGGGGAAAGAAAGAAAATAAATTAACATCATCTGGAAATTCATGTTTTACTCAGGACTTGTGCAAGCCTACAGATCTTTGGCATATTTTGAGTTAATGGACAGCTTTGACCAGGAAAGAAAAAAAGCCTTTGACCTTTTTCAGTCTTCTGCCCTACTTTGAATACACCAGAACCATTTTCTCATTAGTGAGCTTCATCATTCATTACATGGGTCAAAGGAACAGTGCCAAAGTCTTGACCTCATCTCTACAATTTACACACCATGGGCTGTCCCAGCAAGGAGCCTGTCTACAGTGCACCATTCTTCCCTGATGTTATTTCAGCTAGGATTCACACACAGTAGTAAACAAAAATTAATATATCTTGGAAAGCTCACAGCAGGTTCTCTGTGACGCCACATTATAACCACTGAATACTCTGCCTTGGCTTCAAAAGCATCATAGAATCATAACTGACAAGATTAACAATGATCTTAATTTTCCTGTGCTTCTTTTCATTTTAAAGAGCTTTGCAAACTGACAATTATGTGATTGAACGTCTGAACATTGCTGCTATCGACGTCAAAGTACACTGAATTGAATTTTATCCTAAATGTTTTTAAGTCACTTCATTCTCATAAAATTCAGATGTACCTGGGGTTCTTCTAATAATTTACCACTAGAGGCCTTTTTTTGGTGGGTCATCTTTGGTTTGGGAGATTTTTTTGGGTTTTTTAAAATTGTTTGGTTTTGTTTTAAATTTTTCTTTAAACAGCAACCTAGTATCTCATTTGATGTTTGCCAAGGTCATTTTCATCTGGCCTGCTTCAATGGGTTTCAGATTTAAGTCCAGTAATATGAAGTCAGTGACACCAAGTTTTATCCACCAAGTTGCAAAATTTGAGGAATGCTTCATGGAGTTTGCAGCACTTAGTTATGTTTTACTATGGAAACAATGACATAGAAAAATCTTCAGAAGATTAAAAGAATCATGTTTAAAGAAGATAAATTACAAAGGGAACTGAGCTCTTTTTCTCTCCAATGCATTTTTGATAAAGCACTGGAGCCAAGTATTCAGGTTGGTCACCAACAGGACCAAACCAATATATCTGAAAATGGGACTTATTCCTCTTGGGTTGATCACCCAGAGTGGACGCGGCAGCATTCTCCCGTTTCCATTTTCCTTCTTTCATATGCAACAAGACAACTCTTCTTTCCATACATGCTCACTGGTGCAAGAGCAGACTGACCCCTACCAGCAAACAATCAAAAGGCACATACATGTAGGCACCTCAGTAGTCATGTAAATAAAAAAGTAATGACATTAATTAAAACATATGAAGATCAAAACTTGCCACATTTAGGATGATACCTCTCACGTTTGCTTTTTCAGTGGAACAATCAAATACAAGTCTCTGTAACTTAATATCCAAATCAAGGATGCTTCTTTGGCAGAGAAACAGAGAAATGCCACAGAGGACTGCAGCCATACAAAGCTGCTCTGACCAAAGAGTCTTCTCAAAGATTGAGCTCAAGGCAATCTAACACAAATAGCAGTGGGCTGTGTTACATGAGTATGTGTCCCTTCAGAACACTGATGTATCCATGCATTTATCTATTAGTCTCTGGACAGTCATCACCACAGACAGGTAGAAGCAAAACGTTGGCAAAAGAGAGATGCTAAACATAACTATTGGGGAGACATAATATGCTTTGTGAAACAAACAGTGTTTAAGACAGTAGCTACAGAATCAATGGTCTCTCCTAGTTTTCTGATTAATTGACAGGGTCTACATTCACAGCACAGATGAAATTCTAGGCCTTTTTACCAAGCTATCCTCTTAAATTAATAATTTAGTCCTCCACAAGGTGAGCAATCTCCATGAAAGACTCAGGTTATTTTAAGAAGACAGCACTGCTCTGACTGAAGAACTCCTTGTTGTCCCAGCAGTTGCTTGGCATTGCTAGCAGTTATGAATCTTGATCAGGACAGAGAATCCATGTTGGGACCATTCCTGATCACTAAAAAGTTATGAAACTTGTGCAAGCAGGGTGACTTGGCTAAGTTCCATCCAAATAAATTACTTTTGTCACCCTAATTCCCTCCGTAGCCTTAAACGAACTTGTACTTTTCCTAATTTCCTGTACTACATTGTTGGGTTGTCCTACTGTGAACTGTTAAATAACTGCTGTGTTCCTCATGTACATGACATCATTATTTCACTCATCCCCTGTGTCAGCACTCCCACTGGAGCACATTCAGATTTAATACATACATGCTTGTAAGGCTCTTTCAAATCCCTCAATGAATTAATAATAATGCTTGGTATTTACATGGGTCCTTTCATTCAAAACGCTTTATAATTTGACAGAATGCTACTAAGCAATGTGACCCAGGTCACATAAAAAACTTGGTAACCAAGCCAAATGCATGGAACTCTTCTTTCAAACGCTAAACAGGACTAGTTGAATAGCCATGCTTGCATGAGACAAAAGTCGCTTTTTCCAAATGTTCATTGTTTATTGAAATAAGACAGAAGCAGGTTTAGTTACCCAGATGGCCCTTCTAAAACTGCAAAAGATCCTCCCATCAACCATTCACACAGGTTTTCCCTCCCCTGATGGCTCAGAAAACCCTACATAAAATTGAGTGAAAGGAAGTTCCTACACCTCTCAGCTTTATTTTTCTCCTGCTGCTCTGTTCCAGAGCTCCCTCCTAACCAGGTCAACCTGCTGCCGAGGCAATGGCCTGCTATGCCACTCACCAACAGAGGAGTATCCTTTTTCCTTGCATGTGTACAAGAAAATCAGGGTGAAAACAACTGCCTGTTTCCAAAGCAATCCCTGCTAATGTCCAAAAGGTAGGACTCAGGGGTCTCGTGCCTTGTGGGGTCCAGCAGGATGGCAGAGCTTTGTCTGGGAGACCAGGGGCTAAGGCTCTTCTGGCTGTGCCAACCCCCAGCCAGGCTCTGTGCAGCTTGGGCAGCTCTGTTTGATAGCTGGGACCAGGCTATAACGTGGAAGTTCACACCATGTGAACTAGGGCACTGGCAGTTAAACCACCGGGTTTTAAATTCCTCATGTTCTGAACAGTGATCTAGATTATTCAATCTAAGCAGATTTCAAAAATCTCAAGTATTTAAACTGTTAGAGCACATTGTACTACCGATGCCAGGCAAGAGTGGTTGGATTTTCTGCAAGTTAAAATAGTAAAACTTTTCTTGAAATCATAAAATTAGTTATAAAGAATAATTTAAGATGTGAGGGATCATGTTTTCAAGACCTTCAATTGTTCTTCACTTTCACCATCTAAAAGCACTTTAAAAAAAAATAATTTTCCTGTTACTGCAAACCATACTGGGAGGATCTCAAGACAATGTTTGCCACAGGTTGGCACACAACCTTCGAACTGTGCAGACTTTGCATTTTTCCAAGATCATCCTCCCTCACTGCCCCAAAAAAACCTTTCTTGAAGTGCAGGATTCTCCAGTAAGTCTGAATCTCTTCATTCTCATAACGAGGGAAAAAAAAATTTAAAACCACAGCTGCTACAAAATATATGACAAAATACCCTGAAGCTGCCATCACTAGACATGAGCCAAGCACCTCCTTCAGTTCGGCATCACTACCCACCTGGGGGTGAGAAGGATGCAGCACAGACAGGAGCTCCTGTTGCTGTGAGTGCTGGGGTGTCCTGTGGCGACCGAGGAGGAGGGAAGGAGGGTCTCAGATCAAGTCATTTCAGACCAGATGGGAACCTGAGGCCGGGGACACTTCCCAAGAGGAGTGTTCAGCATAAGCACTGCGTGTCTGAGTCCACCTGCAGCAGGAGAGCCTGCCAGAGCTGCCCCACAGTCCCAGCTGAGGCTCTCCCCTTCCCACATGACACTCGAGGGAACTGCAAGCCTGTTAGCTCTTTGACCCTTCAAGTAAAGCTACAACAGCACTGTACAAGTAGTTACAGAATAACCTGATCGCTGAACCAAGCTACTCCTTAACTGCAACAAAGGGAACATCGCTTTGACTAAAAGGCAAATGGTAGCCAGGCCCCTGAAGCAGATGAAAATTTAATTCTCTGCCATGACTCACAAACTTCCCTAAAGAAATAGTCAAAATATATCTGGTACGTCTGTTCTCCAGTAAGAAAGCCTGGTAGGTGGGCTTTTCTTGTGTGTGGGTAGTCAGGAAGTTTCTCAAAGCAGAAATTAATAAAGCAGAAGCACACAGATCTCACAATGCAGCAAACTTACAAGTACTGCATATGAGTACTGGTTCTCTTTACCAGACCTCTTCCACATCTACACATGATTTTTTTAATGTGTCTTTATCTAAATGTACTTTATAACCACTTTCAATGTTTTTCAAGGGAAGTAATCACTAAGGTCCATCACAGAAGCTAATCTGAAGAGATGAAGGAGCTGTTTGGAACTGCGCAATTCCTTAAAATATGGAGAGTGGGAAAAATGTCTCATGCAGTATATGGCAATAGTGAAAATGTAATTACAGTGAAAGCAGGGATAAAAATTTCTGTACTCTCAAGTAGCTGTCATCTGGATATTTTTACATCCAAAACCAACAAACAAGAATATACACAAAGAAGTTACATAATACAAAGTGGAGCAAAAGTGAGTTTAGAACACATCTGTCACCAGGTCAGCTGTAGTCACTGCAGTCAGCTGTACAGATTTTAATTTCATTAATAAAACTGTTCTCACCTTCCTATAGTAATTGGGTATCTGAGTAATCTTGGACTGAACTGTTATAATGCAAGCCATGTTTTGAAAAAAAGGAACCCCACAGCAACCTAAAAATTTGGACTTTATACAAATTTAGCCAAAAAGCTTTAATTCTAATTGAAAAAGACCATTTAAGGTTAAGGAAAAACACAAAAAAATTCACGCCATGACAAAAACAAGCAAAAAACCAAAACTCCAATAAAATCCTCAGGTCTTTACCAGTTCCCTCCTCTTGGATGCAAACAAACTCACTCTAGGGCATTTGAAAGAGATTAGTAGGAGATGTCTCCAAAACCACAGATGCCATGTAAGTTTCTAATATCCAGATCTCTAAATATCTGGCCTTGCTCTTCAGTATCCCCAGAATGTTTTGACTGGATATGAAGTGTTATTCTAACACTTTGGCAATACACGTATCCCTGTCTGGGCTTTTAACATTATAGCATAGTTTGCACTCCTCCAAGCTTTTCTGTTGCCAGCCAAGTGCTGTTCTTATCCAAAACATTCATCTTTGCTCTGCAGTTGTCTCAGTCACTTTAGATATCCAGAATCTTGCTGGTACAGTGTTTTCCACTAGAGTCCAAATACTCAGTGATTTTGCAGTAAACAAAGCTAATTCTTATTATGTCACTTTACACCACTATGACTCTGCATCTCAACTGATAAGCAGAGAGCAAAGAATTAATCAAGGAAGAAATCCTCCCTGCAGATAACAGATATATTGGACAGCTTGGCATTTGCAGATTTTTTTGCTTTTGTGTCATAACTCACTGCAAAGTAGAAGAAGTCACCGCTGCCTCACCTTCTCAGCTAACAGCTCTCGGATCTTGCTTGCCTGCAAGCGGAATTTGAAGAGCTGAGACTCCAACACAAGGCATCGCTTCTGCCAGTCCATACAGCTGCCATTCTCCAGTGTGAGTTCCGCCATTGTGAAGTTAATCATCCATTTAGGATGTCGTCTGAGGTGCTCTAAAAATCCTACAGAATCAAAGGGGGACAAAAAATATATTTTAGAAGGACAAACTTATCACCTCTGTGCCTAGTTTTCCTCTAGTAATGAAGGCCATTTCTTCTCCAAGCAGATGATGAAGTGGTACTACCCTGAGTAACTGATACTGCCCTCTGCCAGAGGTCACTCTCAATGGATAAACGTTTACCTTTAGAATGAGTAAATAATTTACTAATGCATTACACTGTATATTCCAGAAACAATCTTACTGCCACCCTTACACTCTTGCTCAGCCTCTATCCAGAGATCAGGAGCACTTTTTACTCCTGCCTTCTTTGTTCCAGTGTGGCTGTAAACTCTCAAGTCACTAAAACCTCCTGCCTCAGGTATCACACACACATTCTCAGCTTGGGTCACCAGTGTCTTATCTCATACAGACCATGTTAAGATGATGTGATGTATTAAGCAACTGTTCCCAATCCCTAACTACTTGACACAGTCACTTGACAGTAAGAGTGAAAGTGCCCCAGTATCTAAACAACTGCTCTGTTAAAACAAAGAGAATCCATACAATCCAGCAATCAGTTATGGCTAAAGACAAAACATGATGCTCTACTGAAGTCCTTGAAGACATCAAGAGATATATACAGCCCCAGAAATTGGAGAAAGCTGTGGTTTTTGAAGATCTTTTCTTTTCCTACTCAGAAATGGTTTCAGATACTCTGTGCTTATAGTAAAAGACACAAAAAATCTAGGTAATAGATGCTCTTAACCAAATTCACGTATTTGCAAACAAAAAGGTCAACTCAGTGCAGTCCAGCAGCCAATCAGTACAGCAGCCAGCTGTATTATCAAACAACAACAAATGTTTACAAAGCTAGAACAGCCATTAGCTCAGCTTCATCAGGACAATTAAAGCTTTACTTGCTAAAGGAACTTCTCACCAGCTCACAGGCAAACTCACAAGTCCCAAAGAGTGACACACCAAAGAACAGTCCAGGAATTGCAAGAAAGCAACAGGCACTCAGCATCACTGCCCTTACATCTGCCTTTCTCTGCAGAGAGGAAATTTTAAGATGTCCTTCCAGTTGTACCCACTTGTCAGGATACCTGGTTCATGTTTTGCATGTAGATTTGAGATTCAAATTACTGTGAGTATACATAACAGTGTGAGTATACATAACAGTGTGAGTATACATAACACAACAAGCCACTCTATCCAGCTGTACATCTGATGTTCCAAGTTAAGGAAGAAGCATTTTATACCCTTTGACTATAAACGTTACCTGTGAGTTATTTTATATTCAGGTTGCTTTGATCAGTAATAGAAAGTTACCCAGACAGCAAGTTGCCTACTTTTCCAATGACTTGTGAAATATGATTCCAGAAAGTAGGTTTGAGACAAAGGTACACTCATGTGTAGTACTGCAGCACTGAAAACATCCTACAATAGGAAAGAAGATCATTCTCCTACCAGCAGCACACTTACTGCTTTACAGCAATACAGGCCATGCTTTTCCACAGCCCATCCAGCACACTGCTCTAATCTCCAGCCTTAACTCCTTGCCAGGCATTTAACCAGGTTATCTTTGGTATACTTTTCAATACTGTACTGTTTCCCTGTAAGGTAGTGCTGTCAGTCCTTCACAAGCCAAAAGTGTGCACTAAGTCATGGAAGGACCCTACAACACTGTTAAGTTTGTTTACAGTTAACTCTGTTTTGGACATAAATAATTAAAAATAATTCAGCTCTCAAACGGAATTCTGTTCTCTTTCATAAAAGAGTAAGGAGCTTTTAGTCTTTATTCATAAAGTTTAAATCCAAAGAGGACATACAAATGAATGGGATGGACTCTAATGACACAAAGCAAAATGAAACTGATATACCAAACAACTTATACCAAAGCAAAAGTAATTTTCCCACACAGACCATAACTTTTGGTTGAACTAAAATACCATTGTTCCGAATAGGGGGTCTAGGATGGGATAGGTGTCCTGAATCATTACATTTTATTCTTTATCACTACAGACAAAAGCATTTTATAATCCCCTTCATAAATGAACACTGCCCTTCCCTAGAACCATGCTGGCACTTCTCCCACTATTCCTATTATTCTAGAACCTCATGTCTCTAATGAGCTGCCTTCCAATTACTAGCACAAACATAATCATAACCAGCCTGTATTTGCTAGTTCTTGTAGATTATTGCCCTTCAGTTTAGCTAGGGTTTTTTTTCCTCCCTCATATTCACCCCTTGATATATTTACAGATATCAAAAACTTCTCCTTAAGGACCTTAATTTGCAAGGCTAGAGACAAGCAGCTCCGTTAGTCTCCTAAGAAAAGCTCCCTGCTCTCCCTCTGCACCTGTTCCAGCTTCAGTGCACATCATATAAAAGAGTTGGCTCTTCTCTCTCCCCTTCATAGCCATGGGTGACCACAACTGCATCTGAAAGGCAGCATGCACCCACAACAAAGACTTGTGTAAAGGCATTTAGCACTTCCCCCTTTCCTAGGAAATGCCTCATCTGATTGTGTTTGCCTTTTTTACAACCATATTGCACTGGTAGTTGACATTCACAGACAAACTGACAACTGACATGGAGGAATCTCAGCTGACTTTTCCTTTGTAAATAGGCAGATATGGGCGACCAGGAGGGTAATTACAAATGGATAGAACAGATTTATAAAGCTCAGGTCTGTGCCAGATCTCGAAAAGAATAAATTCTCTGTACTACAGGCCATTGTGGTACCACACAATAAGACAAGAGGCAACAGGGCAGAAACTGATGCACAGGAACTTTCATTCAAACACAAGGAAGAACTTCTTTATTGTGCAGGTAACTGAGCATTGGAACAGGTTTCCCAGAGAGGTTGTGGAGTCTCCTCACTGGATGGTTCAAGAACCATCTGGATGCAATCCTGTGCAATGTGCTCTTAGATGGCCCTGTCTGAACACAAACATTGGACCAGATGACCCACTGCGGTCCCTTCCAACCTGAACCATTCTGTGACTGCAAAATTCAACATGCCCATGGTTACTCTGTGATTGATTAGTATAACTATATGTTATATTTTTAATTACAGGCAGTATTTTTATCGATCACTAATATTTAAAAGGCACAGTTTATTTTTTGGGTATCTAGAAGAAGTCTTACTGTTTATGTAACTGAATCCTTTCCTCCTCTACTAATTTTAAAGAGTGCTCCTCCAGGTTTTGTGCCCACTTTATCACGACTTCTGATGTGTGACTTTGTTTTGTGTCATTAGATTAATCCTGTGTCAGCAGTCAATTCTACCAGTAAAATACCTACCATCTAACCGCCCCCTCTTCAGCACTGTGTTGTCACATTCTCTTTTGTCATTTGTCTATCTCACCATTCTTCTATTAATCCCCATCTCCTCCACTTAAGATAATAACTTCCCCATGTGTCATCATACCAAATGAGTTCTGAAGGCTAGAGATTAGAATTATAGCTTTTCCTCCTAGCAAAAACCTTACACTTTTTCAGAGAAAGATATTATATCACAATGTCTAATACTTACCTCTAGAGTACAACTTTATTTACAAAATTTATTCTGCATTTTCATTTACCGTTAGAATGCATTGTTCCTTCTCCCCTGTTCTTCTGTTCTCTGTGAATTACAGTATCGACTTCATTTTGACAGACTGACTTTAAATCACTTCCATTGGATCTGCCATTTCAGATGTCTGTTTTTGTAAGTCTTAACCACCATTTTTCAGCACATTTTTGATTCCACTTCCTTTCCCAGATATTGGTCCTTTTCATACCAGATAAAGAATTTATATGTATACATTTATATAAAACTGTCTCTTTTTTCCCTTATGCATATGAAGAAGGTGGGAGCCAGATATTTTCAGAGGAAGTACTCTTTTATTTTAGAGACTTAGAACATAGGGGACAGCAACTCTATTCAAACAAGCTGAGATTTTCAGAACTTCATTCTTAAATGCATATAGTCACTTCTTAAAGAGCAGCTTGATTTTCAGTGTTAGGTATCCAACAACTGTCAGTGACAATAATGGCAGATAAAAAGTCCTTAAAACTCAGTGGGAGAAAAAAAAAAAAAGACACAAACACCTGCTAAATGCCAGTCAAAATTAGAAGTCGCATGCATGTACCTGTAAGTTCTGACCAACTTCTGAGACAGTTCTGACCCTAAATGCTGTATCCAAAATAAATATGATCATATTTACTTGGAATGTCCATATCCAGTTGTAATGTTGATGAAGCTGAAATTTAAACCAAGATGTCATGTGTTTGGAGGTTTCTTTGTGTTTTTAGACTACAATCAGCTGATATTGCAGATGTAGGTGGATCCAGAACTAGAAATCAAAACACTCAGGAGACTTTGTACACTTCCACCTGAAAAGCTGAAACAATCAATCAGTGTGAAGACTTTCAGGTGAAGGTACAAATACAAGTAAGGTGTTTAGAGCTTTGTTCATGCAGTGCCAACAATAAAGACAAGTGAAGCATTATTTCCATATTCCAGATGCGAGTGTCTGCTCAGCTCACCAAGAGGTTTACACAGGCTCTCACAGGGGATTCACAGCACAGAGAGACTGCAGTTTCTAGCACCTGCCCATAAAAAGCTCCAGACCCTGTCTGAATACTGGTCTAACTTTCAGCTACCATCTTGCTACAAAAGCAATCAGTAGAGAACTGATAAATGTAACATAGGAAAGGGATTTCTTCCCATGTCACTGAATCTGCATCAAGGGGGTCAGCAATACAGGCGATGGGCAAAACTCAGCGGGGAAATCCTGTACCATTAATCAACACCCTGTCCCCAGCCACCTCACTTCCCACTTCGTACTCGTCTCACCCCTCAGCTTTTTAGCACTGAGGCCACTGGAATTGTTCAGCTACGCAGTCACTTCCCGCTCTGGAGCGCGGCCTGAGATGTGCAGAGCATGGGCGGGCAGGGGCGTGGGGGAGAGAAAATAACATAAAAAACTGCGGAAAGGGCAAGAAAAGTATTGTCGCGGGCCTGGGGGCGGAGGGAGCGGGGAATAATTTCCCCTCTACATCCGCGCAGGTGGCTTAGCTAGTAAAAGTGCCTGGAGGCAGGAAGAAAGGCTCCCAGTTGTGCCATTCTACCTGCGGAGGTCTTGCCCCGCACACCGAGGCTTACCAGGAAGGCAGGAGAGACCGCAGAGCTTACGCACATTTACTTCTTGGGCTGCATCTTCCCCTTCGTGTGGCCATTCCTCCCCCCACTTCTTCCATGCCTCTTCAGGGCCAAAGTCCCAGACGCGAAAGCAAACCTCAGTTAACAGAGATGGCACAACATCACCNGCACGGCTCCTGTCCCATTCAGCACTTTACCATTCCCTCCCCGGTTTCCTTCGGGCGGGAGAGCCCGGCTCAAATATCAGAGCCGGCCCTCCCGAGGAGCGCAGGAACTGACATCAGCCGCCCCGGGTTTTAACCCCTTCCCGGGCTCGGCGGCCAGGCAGGTGGGGCGGGCAGCGCAGGATGCCGGGGCGGCCCGGGGCTCAAGAGTGGCAGCCGCGCTCTGCCCCGGGCGGGGACATCCCCCTCTCCGCCCACCTTGCACCCTCAGGGACTGCCACCGAGTTTCCTGAGATGACCCTTGCAGTAGTCTCCCAGCCCTCAGAGCCGATGTTGCCCAACCCTCCCCAGACCCCAGGGCAGCGGCGTTTTCTGTGGAGCAGCCGGGCAAGAACTGATATCCACAGAAGCAGGCTGCCCTTGCCGCCACTGCAGCCCTGAGGGGCTGGCGCTTCCTCCGAAGCTCCAGATGGAGCACCGTTCACTCGTTATAGGTAGCCCCAGGACATGAAGTTGGTGCTAGGAGAGAGATGAAAACAAAACTAGTGTAATGGTCGCCTGACCAGAGGACACCAACCTGCAGCATGTACTTCGGCCATTTCTCACATAAAATGGCATAAACAAACAGGTCCGGGGCCTCAAGCATTTCTAATGATGCCTGCCAGCACAAAAAATATGTTATTCAGGCATCAGGCCATCACTTACTGAGCTACTTTACAGGCAGCATGCCTTATATGAATATATGGTGACACATAGGAGTATACTGGCTGTGTTATACCAAGAACTGGTGATATCTCAGTGCCTCGCGAGGCTGGGCACTGGCAGCGAGTGTGTGCGCACACCATGTGCTGCTGGCTGCTGCCCTCTGCCCTGGCCACTCCCTGGCACCCCAGGCTGGACATGCCCACACTCTCTTGCTATGTGTTGAGCAGACCACAGCATGCAGATGGAAGTAAAAGGGACTGGAGACAGATGGGGGTGGGAGGATGAAATATCCCCAGAGATGTGGGCCTCAAACCAGTGTGTTTCAAAGCAAAAGGCCCTTTGTTCTGGTTCAGGTTTAGCAACTATTTGTTACATATTCCATTATCAGGCATATTACTTCTACTTCCATCAGAGATATGAGGCTCCCCTCAGTGCAGAGAACAACAGTCATTCTGACATGTATCTTTCCAGTCATTTTCCATGGACCTTTCACAGGGGCCACTTCACTGCCATGAAAGTTGGTCTCATCTCAAGAAAGTGAGTCTGGCTTGTTGGGGAAGGGCTGCACCAGAATGATGATATCTTGATGATATCTTGATGATATCTTGATGATATCTTGAGTGGTTATGAGAGATCCATGAAACTGTACTTTGGCACCTGTTGAAACTACTCACACAAAACGGGGCAGTCCGAAATAAACAGGCTTCAACAATCTATGAAGGAAGCATGCAGAAGAACTGAACAAAATTATCTCCTAGGACGATAAGCAACATTATTCACTAGACATGGTTAAACAAGATCTTAAGAGTTGTTATCTGGCTCACAGATACTGCCTGGTTTGAGATCTGCTGTTTATTTAACTTTCATTGTAAACTTTTTCCTCATATTGATAGTGTGCTTTCACTGATGTCTCGGCAGAGAAACAGTGGGTATCAAATCACTTACTATGCAAAAATGAAAAGACTGATGTGATTAAGTGGTTAAAGTATAAAAATATAACTAAAAACATAAGGTCAAGATTTGGACATTGGAGTGGATAAAGGCAGACTCTGAAATCTACACCTCGTTACCCAAATAAGTAGTCAGATTTCCAAAGACTCTGAGGACCCTGCAGTTCCCTAAAGATGGTTTCGCTTTAGATTTCTCATCTGTTTCCTGTTCCATGGGAATTTGGTTGAATGGAGCTGCCTGTTCCTAGCTAAGAGACAAAGCATGCATTACAGAGCTGGTACAGGCAGAGAGCATGATAGCACTACACAGGGATGGCTGGAGAGCCAAGTGGAGATGGCCAAAGAACTGAAAAGAAACAGGCATCTGGTGAAGAGCTCTCCTATTTGGACAGCTGAGCAGGGACAGGCAGGAATACAGGAAGAGATCAAGCTGCCTGTTGGGACACCATCACCCAAAGAGATTTCTTCAGCAATTCCCAGTAGAAGGGACTCCAGTTGCCTACAGTCTGCATGTTGTGTGTGAGTCTGTATTAATCATTATCCAGTGATCAAGGAATTGTAATAAATAACCAGAAACAGCACAATTTGTGCCTCTCTATAGGTATTTCAGAGGGCAAAATGTAGCTTCATGCTTTACAGAGTCCCCTCCTGAACTGAGGCTGGCCCAAGACAAAGTGAGAAAAGGAGCTATTCCCTTCATGCTCCCATCCTATTCGTGCTCCTTTCAACCACAGCATGCAAGCACAATATTTCTTCATCTGAATTTCATAAGGTTTTTTTATTCTTCCCTTAAAGGCACTGGTCAAGTTCTCTCGTTTGCACCAGCAAAGCCAACCGGATCAAATCACTCACTGAAATGTCAATATCTGACCTTGCGTTTTTCCCAGGCAACGAAGCTTGACTGCCAGGACATTCCTCAGTCTCTGAACTTTGTATACAAAGTACCTCCTTAAGTATTGCCTGTGCACACCTTGCTTTAACCCCTGGAGGCCCAGAACCACACCAGCACTCCCATAACAATGTTCTGCCATGTATTTAATGCAATTATTCTTCAAAACTGTGCCTCCTTATACCTTCTGTCACTTCTGTTAAAGTACCTAACAAAATTATTATTAAAAAAATAAATAGTGGTTTCCATTACATGATGCAAATAGAAAAATAGTTTGACTTCAGAAGGAGAAAGTTGTAAGAAAAACCAGTAGTATTTCATTGTTCCCAAATTATTTCCCTTGGCAGTTGTCTTTCATATGGCTGCTCAAGCACTGTACGTCAGGTCTTTCCAATCTGCAGACAAATCATTCAGCAAAAAGTAAAATTCACTGTAAACAGCAAATATCTTATTGACAAAACAAACTCTCTAGCTGATCCAAGAGAACTAGCTTGGCACTGTTAGACTATACTGTTAGACTGTCCTTATCACAACACAAGCACAGGCTGCTTTGTTCCAAGCACCATATCCAAGATACCTAAACAGAAGGACAAAGAGATAAATGAGAGCGAGGGGTCAGAAGAAGAGAGCAGAATGAACTCTTTCTCTTGGTAAGCAAAGTTGTCATAGTTCTGCAGGTGGGAGAGAGCATTGTGTTCCAGACACAGTGCTGCTGAAAACTTACTAAAGGAGCAAGGACACCAGCCAGATCAAAAGTTCATGTGCCAGAGTCCCACTGAAGGCTCAATCCTGTGTGGGAGAAAACTTGCACAAAAACAAAACAGTACCTTGAAACACCTGTTTGAGGTACTTGTCGCTCTCCACAAGCAGCTTATTCTTCATATTGTAGTTCTCTAAATTCCACCTGTGTCAGAGGCTTCAAAATGTTGTAAATGGCTTTTGTGCCTAGTTCCCTTACTTTCTTTCTCCTGGGTTTGCGGTGTGCTGACAGACACAACACAGAGTTGCAACCCCTGCCTTTCTTTTCTTCTAATCAGCAATGACAAGTTCATGCAGCACTAAAATAAGAGACTGGCAGCTGTGGATCACTTTGCTGCATAAACCAGTTGCTCGTGGGAGGACCCAGTGGGAGGGCCAGGAAACCACTGCCCTCCAGTTCTTTGTCAGCTGGCTTTGACTGTGTTATGGTCATCTCTTCACATACAGACAGTTGTGTGTACTATTCAAGCCACAACTTGAGCAAGAACATATGTTTTATATATACAGTCTTGACTGGCAAAAAGTAAAACAATGGAGAATTCCCATTTTCCTTAGGGAGTCATCCCAGGGGCAACTCAAGTGTTATTCTCAGTATTAATAGTTCTTGCCTTGTTTCATCTCTGTGTTTCTCCAGTTTCAGCTTCTAAGTACCAGATTTCACTGTGTCTTTTTCCAATAGATTAAGAAGTCATCAACTATCATTACAGTAGCCAGTGATAAAAAACCTAACTTTCTCATCTATAAAAATACACACATGTAACATCTCTCATAGTAATTAATATTTGCTAATGGTTTTATTCCCATAGGTTTAATTTATCTAGATCATAGATTAGACAACTGGATCTTAAAAACTCGGTTTGGGATTGCTCTCAGCTTGCTCATATGTGCCTGTTCAACTCCTGCTTCAGAACAGGGAAGAAAGGAGGATGGCATGGGAGAGTCTTCAAGCTGCAGAGAAGGAGAACAGTCCTTACAAGTGTATTTGTTTTGTGTGGTCTTTTTGTGTCTGGCATTGGCTGGTATGCAGCCCCAAAGGTTCCCACATACCACAGCACACTTTGAATCTGCTTCTGAGTCCGAAGGCTACAGCTGTAACTGCTGTGCAAGTGGTGCTGCACATGATGCATATCACAGGTAAACTGTGTCAATCCAGATGCTGCAAGTTTGCAGAGAGAACTGGCTTAACAGCACTCAAAAAACCCAAATTTTGCTGCCCTTAGGATGAGAGGCCTGGCTGCTCCTGCCAAGGAGAAGGAGGCATAGAAAGATGGTGGTGGAGCTGTGACAAGGTGCTGGAAGGAATCAGGAAGAGCCCTGGGGAGTTGGACCTGCTGCTCTGACAGCCCCTGTCCTGTGAGAGAGGGCCACGTCTGTTGCTGCAAGGGACAGTCCATACCCCTCAGACCTTCCTTGAATGGCAGGAACAGCTCTTTCCTCCAAGGGGAAGGGAAGCTCAGGCAAAGTAGGCAACAGCCTATGGTAATTTTGCTTCCTGAGGTACCCTGTGAAATGCCAGGAAAATAACTATTTACAGAACTGTCTCTGGAAGCACAATGCAAAAAGCTGCACCAGAGAAAGAGATCTAAACAACATGGGGAGCAGGTAACCAATTCATTTATAGATTACTGGTTTGAATTCAAGCCAAGTTAAAGAAATAACCACTGATCAGCTACCCTCTGACAAGCAGCAGCAGTTTTGACAGCTGTATGGATAGACTGGTTATCTCAGCCCCATTCTTAAACATCATCTGTCTGAGGAGCATGTTTATTAGGAGGTGAGTGCTGAGGAGGCAATAGTATGTGCTGCAGGTAGCCAGAGGAGCTCCATGAACACAGACCCCTATTACTGCTGTTGTTCATTACAGTTCTGCACCCACCATCACTGAAAGTAGCTTCTCAGCATAAAAATTCAGACCACAAGAGATCATGGGGACAGAACTCATGTCTGATCCTCACTAGACTTGTGAAAAGAGTTGCTGGATTGAAGAAACTTGGGTAGGTTAGGAGAAGGTGTTGTCCTTGTCCATAGCAGAGCTGGAGGAAAATACTATTTCTAGACTCGTTACATCAATACTTTCAGTAAAGACCAGAGTGGGTCCCAGCTTGCCCTCTGTTTGGGTGCTGATCTAAGAACTTCAGAATGGGCACCTGGGGCCCTGTGGTCAGAGGCAGGGGAAGCTGCAAAAGACAGCCTCTGGTGGAGAATCCCTGCCCTTCCACAACCAGTAGGGTGGCCTATACTAGCTGGCAGTGGGGGAGAGAAGACACGACTTAAAAGATGGGGCTAGTCTGTGGGAAGGGTTTTGGCTGCCTTCCCAGCATTGCACTGAAGTTATGCCTACAGCTGCCAGATGTCAGGATGGGGTGTGGAGAAGAACACGGTTCCCTGCCATAGGACTCCTACTTACAGAGCTTTTGTTGCTGAAACCAGCGTGCAGGCTGCCCTCCATGAGAGTGCAGGAGGGGTTAGCTGGGGAGGTTTTTGGCTCTCTTCCTGGTCTCACACCAGAGCCAGGCACACAGTTCCCAGATGTTTGTGATCTTTGCTCTGGGATCTTTCAGACTTGTCAAGGCATTGTGTAAAGGGAGGAATTATTTCACTTCCACGTGGAGGGTGGAAATGTCGAGAGCCCCTGCAGAGATCCCTCTGCCTGCTTCTCTCAGGAGGGGTCATCCCTGGGTGAGCAGCATTGGAGAGAGCTCCATCTCTATGCAGATGAGATCCCTGGACAATGCACTGTCAGAACAGTGGTTGTTGAGCTTCCATGGCATGACTGTTTCTGGCAGTTTCCATGGTGATCCACAAAACCAGCACAAATCTCTTTGGGAAGGCAAATAATAGAACATGATAGTGCATATGTGGGGAGAGGATAACAACCCCACTTTTATACTGTTAGTTGAGTTCTAGGATCAGTCCTGGGGCTTGCTCCTCTCCCTTCTTCAGGAGGTTTCCTTTCCTGAGCTGGTAAGGAAATCATTTCTGTGCCCTTCCCCAAAGGGCTCAAAGCAGTAGCTCCCTCCTGTAGCTGTTACAAGCTGCTGTAAGCAGGTTCAAATGGTTTTGCAAATCGTTTTTTGTGGACAACACTGGCAAATGATGTCAGCAGGCAGCCCAAGCAAGCAGTGCACTTTGACTGCTTGAGATTAGTGGGAAGCACTGATAAGGAAGACAGGATGTATCACAACCTGGTCCATCATGCAAGCAGATACACAGGTATGACATACCTGTAAATTTAAGGAGAAAACCTGCACTCTGCCCTCTCTCCTGCTATGTTTGAATGCACATGGACAAAATCTCAAACTTTTATCCCTGGTCATAAATGAAAACTATTTATGGGCAAGGAACAAACTCAATCTTACCATGTACCATGCCACCAAGACTTTGCCCTCTGCTCTCAAGACCTGACCCTGCCCCCTTCTTCATTACAGAAGCAGCAAGCGTTACTGAGGACACTTTTCCCCACGCAGTTTGGAGGTGCCTGCCTGATACCCACCTGCCCCTTTGCATGCAGCAACCCTTGCCAAACAGCACAGCTTCCAGGATGAAAGGACATGGAGGGAATGGGTTGAAGGGTAGTTTTCTGATCTGCATCGTTTTCGTGATTCAGCTTAAGATTCCAGAAAATTCTGGAGGGGAGGGATAAAAATTATAAAGGATAATATGGCTTTCAACCACAGCCAACATGCATCTTAAAAAGGAAACCTAATTTTGTGTGCCTCCACCTGCGGGCAAAATGTTCTTGGCTTGGTTTCAAAGGTGCTGGGAAATTCAAGGGTTGGGTTTCTCTGAAAACCAGCCCCAGGGTGCCTGCAACAGGGTGACCTGGAAAAGGAGCCAATTTTGAAAATGTTATCTTGATTTAATTTTTTTTTTCTTTTTCATTTTGTAATTTCCTATCAATGAGCTCTCCCTGGGAGGCTCAGAGATTGATCTAGAACTTGTCTTTCACTCTACACACTGCCTGAAGCAGGAATCCTTGTAAGAGAAATGGCACCTTAGCTGTAGATTTAGACAGCGCTTGGCTTTCATTGCACTGACTGCTGCAATGTAAGAGTCTCACTGATCTCCTCATGCTGTGCTCCCTTGCCCAGAGTCCTGTGGGTCTACAGGGGAGCTTCTGAAGCCAAGGTCACTGTCCCGCCTCTCCCTCTGTCTGTGATTGCCTCCCCTGCTCTGGGGCAGCCCTGTAACTTCAGTCTCCGTGTAGAGATGTAACCTCAGTCCTGGTGTAGAGGTGTTCTGTGTCTCCTTGCTCCCTCAGAAGCCCATGCCAAGATGCTGCACTTGACAGACACCCAATTAAAACAGTTCCAGCAGCTACAACACAAAACTGAGTTGGGGCCTTCTGCAAAGGATGTCATGACTAATTTTTATTTATTTGTTTAATTAGTGTTAATTGCACACAGTAGGAGGTCAGAACTCTGCCTGCCAATGCTCAGTTGGCTGTGAAGTGTGAGTTCTCCAGCCATTCTAGAAACTCCAGTCAAGGGGCAGGAGAAGGAGGGGGATTTGCATTTAGCGTCACAGCGTCAGTTTCATTCACAGCAGATGAATGAAACTCTGAGATTTTTTTTCTGGACCAGAAGGAGGAAGAGAACAAGAAGTATAGGATGTTCATTCAGAGAGCCACCGAGAGGGTTAATGGGCACCTTGGGCCCCCTCTGCACCAAAGACCTTGGCACATCTTCCTGGTTGCACAGGAGGTGCCGCCCGAGGCAGCCATGGGCACCCTGTCCCACATACGAGGGCTTGCTCTGGGTACCTAAACTGGGGGGGCTGGGGGTGTTCAAGTCAACTTTTCCCTTTGGGGTTTTCTTTTTCAATCAGAAGTGTCTCCCCATTCGTAGCTATTATAAAATATACCGTAATATTCTGTATCTGTGTTAGTGTGTGTGTGCAGTGAGGGGCCCGGCCCGCCCGCGGCCCCTGTGAGCGCACAGCGCGGTGTGTCACGGCCCGCTGTCCGCGCAGCCCCGGGCCCGCAGCCGCTGTCTGTGTTAGTGTGTGTGTGTGTGCAGTGAGGGGCCCGGCCCGCCCGCGGCCCCTGTGAGCGCACAGCGCGGTGTGTCACGGCCCGCTGTCCGCGCAGCCCCGGGCCCGCAGCCGTGTGCTCCGGCGTCGCCTGGCGGCGGGAGGCGGCGCTCCGCAAGGCCAGTTTGAGTCCAGGCTTCGGGCTACCGAGGGCGGCCCCGAAACCGAGGGTCCTGAGAGTGGGCGACGCTTTGGGCTGGTTTCTGCCTTACCAGGGAAACAAACTTCCCAGCGGGAAAGTCAGGCATCGCCCTCTCACAGACATAAACACAAACCTTTGCTAATTAAAACTGACAGAGGTCTTTTCTCATCTGGAATAAGTAGAAACCTTGGATCAGGCAAACACCCAGGCAGTTTCTAGGGACTACTATGGGAGTGCAGCTCTGTGGAGAAAGGGAGTATGAGTGGCCATAATTTGTTAAGGACTCCTGTTGAAGGGGTGCTAAGACTTAGCTCAAACCATGTCTCTGACACATTGGATGCACATGCTAACATGTAATCCTGATTCAGTGGGTACTTGGGTAATTATTCCTAAAAAGCACATAAGCATTGGATTGTTTTGCCAGATAAACATATGTGTAGGGGAGTAGGAAAAAGTGTTTCTAAGTCAATGATTGCATACATTAGCTATGTTCAGTTCAGCCATTAGTTCAAAGAACTATTTTCTCTTTGCGGTCCAAATCCGCAAAGCAATTAAGACTTTTTTTTCCCTAATATTCATTGAAGTTGGACCTGCTCCCACTCTTAAAACAGGTCAAAATTCAAGCCTGATGTTTTTGTAGAAACCGCTTGTCTCCTCTCAGCCTTGATTTTTTTTCTCATAAGAGCAAATTGACGAGTCATTACCATGTGTATTTGCCCAAAGATTATTTAGCTTCTCTGAAGATATCACGGAAATAAAAAGCTATATATTAAACCTTTCATAAATTAAGAAATTTAATGAAGTATTTTTGTGCTGGATCAAAATTATAATGTCATTCTTCTAATGAGCCAAATTAATGCCACCATTACTGCAAGGAGGGGTTGGTTTTGCTTTTAAATCTAGGAGAGCTTCAGAGCCTGAACTGCTAGCTTTACACTCCCTCTGCAGAGCAGTGTGTGGCCATACAGAAATGCAAGGTACTGACTTCAGATTTCTACAGTCTTGTCTGAACTCAGTGTCCACAGTGTTCTATCTGGGCTAAGATTTATGTTTAAGGTAAGCTGCTGCCATAAAAAGTATTCTGTGAATTGTAGCCATGTAGGCATAAAAGAAGAGAGGATTCAGTACATCTTCCACTAATTTTCCTGCACAGGTTCAGGCAACATACCCCTGCTTGCAAGAGGTTATGCTCACGTGGATTTGTGGCTGGGTCACGTCTTACCACCTCTGCAGAAGAGACAGCACGTTTTGGATAGCAGCAGCTGTGTCACCCCTGAAAGCTCCTATTTGGTTCCCCCAGAGACCAAAATCTCTGGGAAGCGTCTTGAATTTCCAGTAGCTGCTTACACCATTATCACAAAATCGATCACAGATGGTGCTTTTGGTGCTGGCAGGTTGGAAAAAATAATCTCTTGGCTTATATCCTGAGCACATTTGATCTGGACTGACTGGATGGAATCGTGACAGCCCATCATCTTCTCATTAGAACAGAAACACTTTCCCGACTGCAAACATTCGGGCAAGGATGAACACTTTCCTTTAAATAGCAAACTTCAGCCTTAAATAGTTACACTTTGCCCTTGCTGTTTGGCTCTGTTGCATACCAAAGACTTAGCTCTTAGCAACATGAAATCCCATCCTAATTAGCTACTGTTTAACAATACCAAGCTCCTTCTATTCTGGAACTACAGAGAAGGGGAGCATTTAATACCAGGGAGCATTTAATACCAAGCCCAGTGCAGTTCAAGATTCTTTCTGTGGAATTTTTTTTTTCAAGTGGAAAGTAGCCCTTTATGTTAAACCTGAGGCACTCTGTATGAGTAAAAGTGACACTCAAGAAATTAAACCAAACATAGCCTGGAGAATCACTTGCATCAAGCACATCAATCACAAAGCATCAAGACTCATGTACCTCACTAGAATAAAAAATATATCAGATGACACATGCAGCTCTGCCCACCATAAATGCCATTGACTAATGATGATCATTCAAACTCATGTGTTTGCACTTGGTCCTTTTTAATGCTATTTTAAATACTCTGCTCACCTCCCAGTGTAGTCCCTGGATTCAAGACTCTTTCCTGGAGCAGTCTCAGGATACACAGAATGACAAGGCAAAGTTGGGTTTTTTTACAGCCTTTCAAAAAATCTTGTTACAATCTGTTTCACTTACTATCCTTGAAACTTTGACCTAATTTCCATCTCACAAACTTACTCACAATGAGAACATTATTCACAGTAATGAAGATTGTATGATGACCCTAAATAGGTCTATTTGCTTTAAATTCTAATATTTTGTGGTTATATAGAATTCTGTATTTTTCTGTACATTGTGAAGTTATGCAATCAATGTGTTCATATTCTTTAAAGGAAGTCTTTTTATCTTTTGAAGTGGACAAAAGAACCCCTTCTTGAAATGGCTTAGGTGCCTATTTTAAAGGAAAAACTCCATTGTCATATGACACACTCCAACAACTGCAGGTAAGTATAAAGCAACCTGGGAAAAAACCTTTCCTCAAAAAGCTTTGTTGAGATAAACGTAAGGCTGCAAGTCTGAGTCACTGTAAATTGGATTCAGCTTGGTCCTGTAATATAAATCCAGCAAAGCTTCATTTTTCAGATCCCAGTGCCCCTAAAGCCCTGGAGTCAGGGACTTAACTTTGTTGAGGTAATTCCAGCATGTTTTGGTTTTCAAAATCAATGAGTGCCCCTATGAAGCATACATCAGTATATCCCTTGACCTCCTGCTCCATGGAGATGCAGACAGCTCCGCAGAACTATTATGTTTTCCTCAGATGACAGAGCTAAAAGACCATGTGCTTAGCCAGCTATGGAGTCTGAATAAGGGCTAGTTGGTAGAGGCTGATTCCAGACAAGATAGTTGGAAATTATTGAGTGTCATGGGGAAATCTGTATTAGTTCCTCTGTCAGTGACAGAGTCTGTATTTGTTACTCAGACTGGTAACATGTACTTTTTAAAATTATTACCTTTGGATACCCAGATATCAGCATGGACTAGAACCACAGAGAACTGCTTAGACACTTAAAAAAAATTTCTGCAGATAATTTTCTCTCCTTCTTTCATCCAGCAGGTGGGAGGAGATCAACACAACAGTGAACTATGGGTTACTGGTTGTCATGTTCCCTGGGAATGCCTGATTTGCTTGTGCACAAGGCAGCTTGTATCCAGTTGCTCTAATTTTCATATGACTATCTGCCAGCCTCAGGGAACACGACAGAGCCGTTTTTTACTCCCAAAGAAAGGAGTTGGATGTCACAGTGTTTGATATTCATGGGTCACAACAAAGGGATGCAGGAAACCCAGCCGTGCCTGCTGCACCTTGGGGCTGCCAGCTGAGGTTACAGGCCTGCTGTCAGCAGGTGGGGGCAGCTTGTACACAGACTTGTCTGACCTGGCTGTATGCATGTCAGTTTTAGATGTTTCTAAGGTTAACTCTAAACACAGCCTCTTGGGAATTCCAGAAAACAGTGTTCTGCCAAAAATGCCCAAAAAAAAAAAGATAATCAGCACAAGTCTACTGAAGTTGGTCTGCCAGAAAGTGTTAATTTCACTGCTGAGATGCCCACCTGGTAATGAGCTTTGGTCTTTTTTCCTGATCCTGATCATGGAGCAAGGGCAGTGAAAATACAGGAACTGTAAAAATTGCAGTAAGGTTGTAGTGTGAGGGAAAAGCAAGGAACACCATAATTTGACTATGGAAGTAGGGTTTGTGATTTTCTAGTTTATCCAAGTGTTACTCAAGGAACAGTGATGTTTGCAAATAAGTAACAGCTAAATGTTCACAGAATTATAAGCACATAAATGTTTTACAGTCAGCGCAATACAGTTATAGTGTTGGCTCATGATTGGGATTATGTTAGAGAAGCAGCTTATATGGTGAAGATATACTATTTCTTAGTCCTTTGGTCTTATTAGGGGAGTTGAGAAGAACATCAATTGATGGTGAAGTCTGTACCTCTGAGATGGGCTAATAAAGAACGCTTAATTGCTTGTATTAGGATAGACATCCCTTAAGAAAAAAGCCTATTGAAAATGTAGCTGACTCCAAATGGATTTTATAAACTGATATCATCTTTGGCTGTGTTAAAGTATAATAGAATATTTCTCCTTAATAGCATGCCCAGTGTTACAACAAAACTTAAAATGGCTTTGAACCAAAAAGCAACTACGGATCTTTTTTTTTTTTCTGAAGAAGTGAAATTCAGTCGTGACACTTGTACTCTCAAATTCCCCTTCTAATAGCTTGTTTTTTTCTTTTGGAAGGATATAAAAGAGGCCATTTAGTTCCCGTTTGCAAAGACAACTATGAAAAAAAAAACTTTTGAAAACATTTAGTGGCACAGGTGTGATAGAGGTCAAATTATGAAAGTGAGATTTACTTATGAATCAGAGCCTAATTTGGGCTTCCTTCTGACTCTCATTTGACCAGTTTAGGATCTGTCTCATGTAGTTTGTCAGGATGTTATGAAACAGAATGTACCTAGTTTGACCATCGGTCTGGGATTATTTTGCCTGACTTCAGCTACCCAGGAGTCAAGAAATGAGCCCGAACTCATCTGGCTCCATCTATCATCAGTGAGGATAGAGAAACTTGATTAGTCTCCTTAGGATGGAGTGAATCATCATGCAGAAGTGTCCAGTTATCACGACTAAATAAGCAGTGAATTGCAGCCACACTGTTTTAAGACCTGGATCGGTCCGTAGATGGAGTCACAACTAATTCTGCAGGTGACTTCTACAGCTGACCTCAAAGGTGCAGCAGGACCTTTGCTCACATTCAGCTCACTTGTTCTAGTTCTGTGCTTATATTTCTGAGGTCAATTTTTAATGACCAGCATCAGTAGTACTAATTATAACTGAGAGCTTTGCAGGATGACTGGGATTATTTGGTATCTGGAACATAATTTCTGGTCTCTTCTGGAATAGAAAATTCTATAGATCTCTGGACTGAATATTGTTAAGCAGGCATGCATAGTGAGTGTAAAATATTCAATAATTGTAAGTTACAACATGAAAGAAAATCTAATTTCTTAAGGACATATCATAAACTAAACATTCTATAGGATTATGTATTTACTTAATCTCATTAAATTCTTTATAGAAAAATATTCTTAATAACTTTCCAAAATGAAGATTTACTCTTTAGACAATATTATGGCCATCCCTATGCAATCTATGCTGGGGCAATACCTATTGATGGGGAATTTTGCTGTGTAAGATATAGATGAATATTTAATGAAGTAGTTATTTATTTAGCATGTCTGTAGAGAGACAGTCTTTTTCATCTGACTCTTCTTAGTCACCAAAAAGATTTGGGACAATTTAGCTCCCACCCTACCTGACCTGCTGACATTTGTTGGGCTAATGTGTTTACTGTGGGACTGCTACCATGACAGCAGCAAGATCTGAAAACCGAGGAAGGAAAGAGCTACTTTTTAAAATAGGGCAGTAACCTCCCTGTGCATCCCTTTAATGTGTTCTTCATCATATGCATGTATATGGCAGCTGAAATACATGATGAGATTAGGTGGCTGCTTGTCCAGGCTTCTGGATATTCTTCAGTCCTCTGTGATGAACTTTCAAAGTTCTTTAGGCCTGACGCTATCTGGTTGAATGGGAAAAATATTCCTATATAATGCATTCTGAAAGTGACATAACAAAAATAAGGTTAAACAGTGAAATACCAGCTACTCTATTCAGTGAAGACTGCAAAAGGACTCTTTTTCTAGTGAAACTGCTGTATAACTCATATATTGATTGTTAAGAATAATATTAATTGATGTTAATTCTAAAGAAAGTCATTCCTGTATTCATTGCTAAGAAGAAAATTAATTGAACTAGCATTCTGAAAATGGCTGCAATAATTTATATGTAAAGTTACTTGGTTTAGTTTGTTTCCAATGAAAAAGTAAAAAAAGAGTATGAGAAGGAGAGTGCAAAAAGAGAGTATTCTCTCTCTTAGATACAACCTCCCAGTATTTTGGAATTATTAGTAACTCAGACCCACAGGTGCTTTACTGCATAATGGCTTAATGCACTAAATAATAACAAAACAAAATATACCTTTGTAAAAGAAGAGTCCCTCAGAGACCACTGAATCAGACTAGAGAATAGGACAAAACACATTAAAGCTGATGAAGAGAACCTCAGACAGAAAAATACGGCAGATAACTGAAAGCTGTGTAAGAGTCACTGGATTTTAAAAAAGTTCCAATTCTGCAAGCATAATAGAGAACAATATTGTTTAAAATGCATCCTGGATCAATGTATGAAGTGAAGGCATAGTTAGGAAATAAAAAGCCTACAAAGCAAATAGATAAAATGGGAAATACTTAGCAATCAATATAAATTGGAAGTTACATAATATAAAAATAGACAAAATAAAAAGACAACAAAGGAAAATAATTGGCTGGCAGGCCTAAAGACAATAAAATGAGTTAAGAGTACATTACTATATATATATATATTAACAATAGAAGTCTTAATAAGGGTACATGCTGCTGCTTGATGCAGATTAGGAAATGATAAAGTTGCAGGAAAGGCAAATATTTCAGACATATTTCTGCTCTGCATTTGAAAAGAAGAAAGATGATGCACTTGTATCACATGGGCTGATGAAAAATTTTCCACTCTGTTAGTGACTAGGAGGAATGTAAAATATGTACTGGAGGTAAATATTTTAAAATCAGCAGGTCTGGATGGCTTACATGGGCATACTAATAGAGCTTATTTAGCTGATCTCTAGCCTGCTGATACTGATGTTTCATAAATCCTCTAACAGCAAGGAAGTAGCAGAATACTAAAGGAATGTCTGTTCTATGGCAACATTTTTTAAAAAATGGCAAAGTCAATAATCACAGTAGATGTGCACTAGCAAGGCTAACAGCAGCTCATGGAAAAAATATTAACTGATAGAGGATTCTTTGACAAAGAATAAGAAAATCAAGGGATGTATTTTCCAGCATCATAATAATCTGGATTAAAAAGTAAATTAAATTTTAAAAGGCAAGAATAATTTAGACACCCCTGTCATGAGCAAGAAGATGACCGGAGATGCTCTCAAAGTTATTTCTAGCCCTATCTTCTGTGATGCTATGAAGACATAACATGGTAACTAACAGAAAGTCCTCACTGGACAAGAGTGAGTACATGTATGGGTTGTGAATCCTGCTTGATTTTATATCTTAAATTCTTTTGTCACTGAATCAGGATCAGGAGCAACACTGGATGACTCTCATTCTCTGAGAAATACACAGGACACAGGATGGTTGAAGCACAAGGAAAACAGTCCAGCCAAGTTCATCTGCTGGACATAAATAAAGCCATGTCACCTGTGCTTTGGAAAAGCCATGGAAGTAGTATTAGGATGAATTTTAGATTCAATGCTATTCAGTATTTCCATCATTGCCCTAGAAGTAAATAGAAACTCACTGCTGATAGAATATGCAGGTATTGGAAAGGCTGGTGGAATGGCAATGACGAGGGGAAAGCATTAATATAGGGAAGGAAGGAAGGATCACCTCCATGTTCAAGCAAAAAAGCTTTTTACTACAGCCAAATGCAAAATTATGCATGTGGAAACCAGACAAGACATTAGGAGATGTGTAATCAGAAACTCTACCCTGGAAAAAACCAGCGCTCTGAAAAGGATCAGGATCATCAGAGTATGGAGCAGTTTCACTCCAGTGAGATACTGTGGCAAAAAGGGTGAAATCAATCCTTGAATGCATAAACATGGGAATAGTGAGTACCAGTACCACGCTGCTGTTCTTCCCTTTGTGGCACTCATTGGACTAATCAAATGCAGGATATTTGTTTTCAAAGGTTGCTGAAAAGCTGGGGAAGGTGCAAGGGGAGCTTGGTAAGTATTCAGGATCTAAAGAAAATGCCTTATTGTAGAAATCTTTCAGTGCTCAACCTGTCTGACTTACTGAAAAGGAGATGATTTGTGGCTTGATTAATGAATTGGTACTGTTGGAGGCATAAAATACTAGCAGGAAAGAGCTCTGAGCAGACTAAGTTGTACTGAGGGCTGACTGGATGAACTATTAAGCCAGACAAATTCAAGTGAAGGATGAGACACAGAAAATGATTAACCACTAGAACAAGCTAATGTGGTGAATTCTTCATCTCCTGATGTCTTCATCAAAATTACATATTTTTTATTGGCCTACAGCCAACTGCAAATTGTCAAGAATGAGTTGTAGCTTTTAATACTGGAATATATCCATGAAAATTAATGGTCTATGATAGCTAAGAGGTCATTCTAGGTGATAGTAATCCCTGAGACCCATTACATTGAAGAAGAGATACATATTTATTTATTATTATGATTATGTCAAGAAGCAGTAGATAAACACGCAACTTTCTCTCTGTTTGGACCTTTAAGTGCTACAATTTAATGATAACAAGATGAATTTAGGTTGCCAAGATAACTGATGATGGTAACTAGAGGACTGTAAAAGTCCATTGCTGATTTTCGCTCTTTAGATATTCCAGTGTATGGTCCCTTTATCAGGTGGATTAGCATAATACATAGGAAATGCAATTTTCTGGGTGACTTCCTTTCTCTTTCTTTGTTCCTCTGTCTAGAAATGTGACATGCACCTATGATAACTAAGTAACCTGGCTTCATCTCAGAAGTTTTTGTTATTCAAAAAGCTCCTGGCCTGTAGAATGTTCTTGGGCAGCTCATTGTGGATATTTGAAACATGAAAGTAGAGAGTCAAACCACGACTTTTATCTCTGACTCATTTTATATATTCCTTTGACACATTCACTCTCCACATCATTTCAAATCTCAGAGGAACACTTTTTTGATTTCATTCCTATTATGTAATTTCTCTCAACCATCTTCATTTATCTTTGTTTTTATATTGTAACCCTTGTCTTTTCCATCTCTTCCCCTTATCCATTCCCCTCTAACCCCTGGTTTATTATCACTACTTGAGTGATGTTTGAGAAATGTATTGTAAGTGACTGGGAGCAGACACTTGTCATTTTACTGTTGATCAGAGCACTTTGCACATGTCTCATTGTATAAATAAAAACTAGTGTTCCAAAAATATTTAGTGTCTCAGTTATATTTTGCAGTATAATGTGTAACAGAGACACTTTATGACAAATAAATATTTATTATAATTATCCCATCTCTGGCACCGACATTCAAAAGCATTTTAGGTAAATCATGTGCGATCTCTCTTTGTCTCGGTTCCTTAGCTAGCTCAGAGTTACAAGACGTGTCAGTGAAGAGCTAGCATCAGGCTGTTTGTCATTCTAGAAACCCTTCAAATGTAACACCTCTTCACTTACCCTGTCTGTGAAGTCCATTGGCTTGTCTCAAAGCCTTCTAACAAAGGAAATGTGTTCCCTCTTTTACAGCTGGGGAAAAACAGAGAGGTGAATTTGAGGGTATTGGGAAAGCCTGAAGCACATCGGTGAGTACAACCCAAGCCTCCAAGCCTCCAGTTTCCTGCCATTTTTAATGGGAAACACATCTCCCCAAAACAGATTATTGGATAAAGTTGGACTGGACATGTGCAGGTTTGTAAAGTGGCTTGCCTCTCCCCAAAACTATGTTTGCATTTTGCTGAACCTGGCAAAATAAGAGAGAACAGGGTTCTGCCAAACCCTTCAGGTTCTGTAATTTCCATGTATATAATATTAGCTTTTCTTGTGCCCTTGAATCCAGAAGACAAACCATGAAGGATTCTTTTTACTTATTGTGATTAAAAATTCAAGCAAATACAAGCTAACTTAGTCAGACATCAGTCACACCTCAGGTAAATCTTGCCTGCTGCTTATTCTAGAAATCTCAGGCTGCAGTGTTCCAAAGGACCTGTCCGGCATCTAGTCCACATGAATGCAAAAGTGGCAGAAGGTAGTGGAGGACACTAGTTCTCTGCTGAGAAATTTTTCTGTCAGTCCAGGGAGGTGACCCCTGAACATCCCCGAGGAAATTCACAGGCTTTGACAGTCTCTATGAAATAATGTCTTACTATCATCTTTTCCCATGGATACCTTGATTAGGAAAGCCCATGGAGGGAGCTTTCCTAAACAGGGAAATGTTTTGCTGCATAGCACTTTGGTCACATCTCTTAGGAGTAAAAATTTCCTGTTTGCAGTGTTTAGTTTCAGAGCCAAGCTTTTACCAAGCCAAAAGGCATGGCAGATATCTATTACAGAAAAATGCTTTGAAGGAGCGAAAAGCTAAATACTAATGTAAGCTTTACTATTATGATATATATCCAAAAGAAAGAAAATGTTCTGAGTAAGGAATTGATTTCAGCAGTCCCAGAGAGAAAGCCTAGAGTTTTCAAAAACAGCTCTGGCTTTCTCAGGGACTGCTGTCTAGCCTTCAACATTTTGAAGCTGATCCCAAGGATAGCACCTTACTACGGAGACTAGCACAGGAACCATTACAAGAACAAATGTTTAAGTGGCTTCAATTTTGTGCAGAGATAAGTTAAGAACCTTCATGGACTAAACTTCTGCCTCTGTCCCTTTGTGAATCAAGTACTTTCTCAGGAGTGATGAATATGGGGCTAGTGTTGGAGCCATAGAAAAAAACTCAAGTCCCTGACACAAGCTAAAGAATGAGAGGAGCCATCACTTCTCCAGCTTGGAGGAACCACGTTTGAAAATTTCCTTCCTGTTTTCTTCAAAAAACTCAGCAAATCCATGGCTTGTATTTTTTCTATCTGCACCATAAGGGAAAAGAGACAAAGAAAGCAATTTCCATGGTATTGCATGAAGACCTGTGCAAGCTGATCTGAGACAGTACATGACTTGTGGTATTCTTCAAAATCTATTTTGTATTTCAGGTATTTGAATAACATTTGTCACCACAGTGGCTGGGGCCCCTTCAGGCAGAAAAAAAAAAAAATAGTTCCTTCTTTAATTTCCTTGCAAGCCTAAAGACTACTCTTTGTTTCTCAGTTTCCTGTCAGAGAAGCCTGTGTTTTGGATATACATCCATGGGGGAGTTATTAAATAAACACAGAGCATCTACTCTTTATTCTGTACACACAGGGAGATGAAATTACTGATTTTCAATTGTGGGACCTCCTCAGGAAAACAGGACAGAAAACGAGCCAAATTTCCCCAGGGAGGGAAAAATCCTGACTCCATCTTGACAGGTTTTAAAGAATTGTGATGAAGTTTTTCATCATACATGTTTCCTTCAAAGCACTGGCTGGGCTGTGTAGAGAATGGGGAGTGTAATAAGGTGAGATTTTAACTTCATTTGCTGCAGAACCCATTAGCATGTAGAAAGTGAATCAAGAAATTAGGCTGAGGATGACTTAACAAGCCTGGTGGTTAAATCCTGCTCTGGAGATATGGATCCCATTCCTCATTAGTTCCTAAGCATTGTCAGACAACCTACTTGGACTAAACCCATAAGAGTAATTTCCAGGTGCTTCTTTTTCAAGACCAGGACTGGATTTACAGAAGGGATGAGCATCCACTAGATTTAACTGGAATTTAAATATAAGGAGCCATATAAAACTAAATTCTCCAGGGAAAAAGAGATGCTATGAGTCTCAAATTTAGGATTCTTTTTAACTGAAATATGTCAGAACTTCAAAGCCCAGTCTGCAGAGCAAGATCTTACCTCAGTGGGAATGACTACAGTGGCAGTGATATTTGTGATGTACTCAGATAGCAGTGTAATGACCACATTAAAGTGTTCCTGAAGACATAAGCCATTCTTTTTTCTTTCTTCACTGTGTGATAACAATGTGTCACAAATAAAACACAAATTACAGTGAGGAATTAAGTTCTGCCTGTCACAGAATGGATGAGTGAGGAACCAGCTTAGGTATTGCTGCACTGCACTCCTTACCATGTCCAGATACAGGAGTATAGCAGCAAACAAATATGATTATGCCACTTGCCAAGATATTTTCATACTGTCAGGTGTCATGCTGGACCCAAATGAAGAAATCCTTTCAGAATTAGACAAGCTGATGCAGAAACATCTGAACTGGTTTTGGGCACACATATAGGAACTAGATCAGGTATTATATATGATCTATGCTACTTAAGAAAAAAAGGCAACACACACATGAAGACCATTATTATTATGAGACCATTAGTAAGATCAGCTGTATTCCCTGTGCCTGTTTACAAGTGGCTCCAGAGAGCCTACAGAACCCTTATGTCACCACAAACTCTTTTCATCTTGGACCCAGCTTCCTGCACACAAGCCTGGGTGTTCTGCAAAGAATGGTGCGTGCTCCCAGCACCAGGCCTTGGAGAGCTCAAGCTTCCTTGTAAATGCCTGACAAAAGAGCAGTTCTGGAAATTGTCTTGTCTTTGTCCCCAGTCTTCATCCTACTCTCACTTTCACTGTATTATAATCTCAACTTCATTTTTTTTCTTGTGCTTTACTAGCTCAGGCTGAAAGAAACAAGGCTGAACAGAATAATAACAGCTTTTCTGGACCAGCTAATGCAGCTAGGGAGAGCTGAACCAGCTCTCAGGTGTACAGCACCACAATCAGGGACTCACTCTGACATTTCTCCCTCCTGCCTGTCCCTTCAACACAGTGCAGTGTCTTCATTCTCCTCAACCTGCTTCACTGCCTCCTCCTTCCTTTCTTCGCATTCTGGAAGCCCTATCCTTTATCCTTACCTCCTCCTTCTTCTCTCTGCATGATGTGACTAGACAGGAGAATACAGATTTATGTATTCCCTACACGTGCTTCTCATTTTTTCCGATCCATCTTTTGCTGTTGATTTCTCCTTCTCATAGGTGAGTATCTCTCAGCTCTCTTCTTCCTCTCTCTTTGACCTTTCCTCTGCTCCTTGTAAGGCATTCTCTTCTCCCATGCTGTGAAACAGTTTCGGGGTCTCATACTGTGAAATGATCTCTCTCATGCTCTCTTGACTATATCTCTAGCATGGTCCTCGGTGCTTTCTAAAGGATGCTATTTCACAATAAATACATAAGCACTGCTTCAGGCTGCTGTCTTCTCCAACTGCCTAATTGGATAAGGTATTTTAAAGGTGCTTCTTGAAACATCAAAGATGCCTTAGCTATTTTACCGTTTTCCTTCTCAGCTCTGTTGAAATATATACAAAGCAATTCTGGGTTCTTTCATCCAGCTTGAGGTCACCAGCACACGCAGCGCTGCCCTAGCTCGCACAGCTCGGTTGCTGAGGTAGGGCTAGCTGTGCATTATTCTCCATTTCCCCTTTAAACCGCTCCATCTTTCTGCATCTCCAGCCCTCGCAGTGAGATTGTGCAATCAGGTGGCTCGGTGACAGGCCGGTTTGCTGCATTGTGGCATCCTCGGAGCAGCTACGGAGGTTTGTGCACGGAGCTCCCCGGGCAGCGCAGAGGGGACGCCGGGCAGCAGCCCGGGCACTCCCGGGTTACGCAGAGCTGTCTACGCACGGCCGCGGCGGCCTCGGTGTCTGCAGCGTCTGCTGGCCCTGCAGGTCTGGCCTCTCCAGAGAATACCTGCCTTTAACAGAGGCACTGCTGCCAGACATCCTGAGAATCCTTCCTTGTAATTGCTTCGGGGCCTGCACGGATCCGATGTTGCCTCATTATTGGGACTATTTATTATTGAAACCAGAAATGCTGAGTCATTAAACAGAGGTCATAAAAATATCCTTATTCTGCTAAAAGCATTGGCTCATAATTTCTGGTACTACAGAAGGTAGGAGAGACCAGGAATCCTTGTGCCTGTGAGAAAGAAAATGTGGACTGCATCAGAGGCCTGGGAAGATCAGACAAGAGCCTTAAGTCAGTAACCCATTAGGAAAAGCAGGGTGCTGGTTAAAGCCAGGTCTCTGGGCTCAAGATCAAGTGCCATTTCTGCGTTTGTGTCACTTCACATTACCATTTTATCCCGGAATATGTTAATGTATCTCTCTAGAAACGGACAGAACTAAAAACCTCGCTAACTTTGGTCTGAAGACTATAAGGCACTTCAGAGGCACTAGCCAGCTACACCTAACCACAGAGAGCTGCTGTTACCTTCATTTTTTCAGAGGGAAGCCAGAGGTATGGAGGGGGCATTAGTTTGCTTGCAAGCCCTGGTTCAGGAATGCACTCTCCTGATTTCTCATGCCAAATAAAGGCATTTTTTTCCCTGTGTTCTTGTGTTGCCAAAGAGTTAATGCAGCCAGAGAAAGGATTTTAATTTATTTTTACTACCTATGCTTCAAATTTATTTTCTTACTATTCTTCCTCGGGCAGATTTCTGAATTCGGAGAGATCCTTCTGGGTGGAAAAACACATTTTTCAGAGATTATGTTTCCCTCTTCTGACACTGAAGCTGCAGACTAGTACTTCCTTTGATAGCTGTGTTTGATTTCCTGCACTGCAGGGATGTCCTGTCAGCGTCCAGATCCAAAAACAGGCGCATGGGGCGCATCCCTCAGCTGATGGGGTGTGTGTTTATTTGTTTTTGTTACGGATTGCTCTGGAGGAGTAAATATGAAGAACTCGTACTGCAGGCTCACCAGTCAAGGCGCACTGTGCCACATCGTGTTCCCGGCCGGAGCCAACTCTGCAGGCGTTTCGGTAGGGCAGGGTGCTCCCGACGCTCACCTGAGCGCACCCCGGCCCGCACCAGCAGGGTCCGGTTCTCCGGGGGAGGCAGGTCCCTCTCCCGGGGCTCCCCCGCCGCGTCCAGGCTTTGTGCCCCGCGATGGCTCCGGGAGGGCTCGCCGGGCCGGCCCCCGCGCCCGCGGGCCGAGGGAAGCGGCTGCAGGCCGGCGAGAGGACGCGGGGCCGGCGCCGCGGGGCGGGGGAGGCAGTGCGAGGCAGTGCGGAAAGAGTTAAGGGAAGGTGGCGGGGCAGGCTGGCTGTCGGGAGCGAGCATGTGCAGATTGAAACCGCATCCATACTACGGGCGAGTGTCACCGGCACACTTCACCTC
>VXBQ01012628.1:114663-215356 GCA_013400175.1 Phainopepla nitens
CGCACAGGGCACCGGCGTGTCGCCCCCTCCCGGGGAGCGGCGCAGCCCCCGCGGGCCGGGGCCCGCCGCCCCCCGCAGCTCCTCGGGCCGGCAGCGCCGGGGCTGTCGAGGGGGTTTGACTCGGGAGCTCCCGACCCCGGCGGCGAAGGTTTCGGGGCTCTGGGAAATCAGGGTGGAAGGGCTGGTGAAATGGGAGCTGCTTTTTTCACTGGACAGTGCCTTTTTTTTATTTAATTTTTTTTTTCCCCAGAAAAAGGGGCGAAATGTCTCGAAACATCTTTTTTTTGTATTGATTTCTGTAAAACTTTATTCCAGGCAAGGGGAAATAGCTCTGAATGAGTCCAGCGTTTGCAGAGCAGAACTGGGCGGTGGGGGCTGGCTCTGGTCCGTTCAGTGACTTTTCTGCAATCTTGTGAATTACTCCAGTGTCTAAAGCCAGAGGTCAGGGATACAGATACAATAGTCAGCTGAAAATGAGAGTTTTTTTCTTTTCCATTTTTCAGATTTAAATTAGTCTCAGGATGTTTGCTCTTGTTCCATTTTTGGTATGGAAAAATATTCAGAATAGCCGAATTTTTGCAAAATGGAAAATCTGATTCCTTTTGTCCCCCATTCACTCATTTACTCTAGGGTTTTGCAAATTGTTTCTAGGATGCTTAGGAGCAGGGATGCTGGAGAGGCTGCCTGTCCTGTTCATCTTAAGCTGGACTGTTACACCGGGACTTCCTAGAGAGCATTTCACATTCTGGTCCTGAAGTACTGGGGATGTGCAAACTTTTTAGGCCTCATAATTACACAGCAGATGCAGTAAAACTCTGTTATGTGAAATACTTTGTATTGTTCTCTGGCATTGTTTATTTGACAGGTTTTTCCTGTTTTCTCTTATTTCTGAGGAAAAAAGCAGTCCCTGCAGGGGCTGATTTTTTCACAGGCAAGGTGGTAACATCTCTGTAACTGCCAGAGCTGTGTGCATTGGTGATTTGCAAGAAGAACAGATTGCCCAAAGAGCTCCATTCTGTGGTTTCCAGGAGCACAAATGCATTAATATATGTCCAACATCAGTTAGAGATGGGGCTAGCTGCTGTTTGTTGGTAAATAGGAAGTCATGAAAACGAAAATTACAATAAGTTATTAGGAAACAGAAAGGAAAGATTTATTGACATAGAGTCCATAATGTCTGCAGGCATTTTCAGCCTGCACTGAGGAAAGCTGTGTAGGAAATCCATAAGATACTCCTGTGTCCATGACACACGCTGAAGGTCCTTCTTGAATCCCAGCACCTTGTCCCGGTGAGAAGGTCTGACTTCCGTGGAGAAATGGCAGCTTTCCTGTGTTAGGGACAGCAGTTTGCTACTGTGGATAAATTAAGATTTTTCACTAAATTGGAAAGTAGGTATTTTCTCCCTGAGGAGTATATGCTCTCAGTGTGTATATCTGAGAATGTCGTACTTCTCTGTTGAGGCTGCCACTGAAGAACACGGGTGTCTCCCTGTTTGTAAAGGGGAAACTGAGGTACAGGAAAATGGCATTTCAGGTCGTTGTCCAATTGAAACACAAGACTTAACTCCAAATTGTTTGGTTTAACTAGTAGCTATAGCAGCTTCCTAAACAAAGTTCGGCAAAAGTGCTAGAAGCAGCTGATTGCATGTGAAACATTCTGAGATCCTCTGTTCCCAGGAATATTGAAAAAGCATGTAGTATAGTCTGGAGGAAAGGAAGTGGAGGGACAAGCAGAAGTTGAGGTAGTACTGCTTGTTACTGCGTAACTTCTTGCTGAGGCTCTGGCAGCATGTCTGTAGCCTTGGTCAGTATTGCTGTTCCCACTCTACTGAAGGCTGATGGTGGAGGCAGAAAACAAGCTGCTTCCTTGGAGAGTTCAAACCTTGGAATTTTTGTGGCAAAATCCCGTGGAGTTTACAGAAGTGATAAGGAGGAATATAAAACAAAGGTACAGATAACACAGATATGTGGGTTGAGGGTAACCTAGATCTCTGCATCCGTGTGGAAATGGTAGTGGGGACTCTGCAGTTTTGCTGACAATGTCATTATCTTATGTGGTGCCAAACAGTGAAAGGCAAATGTAACCTTGAAAGGAGATGCAGGGTTCTGGCTTAGAGTGTAAGGAAGAGGTTTTTGAATAAGGTGATGAACTCGATAGCATGTAGAGTCTTTTAAGATATCTTTTTACATCTATACTTTATTCAGCATCTTGAAGATGTTCTAGGGAGTGAAGATGTAGGGATTCCTTTGGTCTTGTAATTTGTGGATCTACTTATTCTCATACATCAGGAAAGGGGGAGAGGAGTTATTGTAAATGTGCTTTTAATACCTGTCCTCTTGGTTAAGACAGTAACAGTCCTCGGATCGCGTGTTCCAGGGCTGCTGGCAAGCACTGCATTGTGTCCAGGAGGGGTGTTTCTTCTCATGGTGTAATTAGTCAGATCAGTTTAATTTTTGCCTCCCTCCGAAGCGTTAGAAATGAACTGCAGTTGGGGACTGAGCATGCCAGGAAGAAGAAGGTCTGGAGGGGGAGTGAAGGGGAGGAGAGGAGACTGTGCACTCTTCCTGTTGCTGGGGGGAACCCCCAAATTTTTGCTGTCATCACGTGCTTTGATGGCAGGTCTAGTTTGGGTCCTCAGAATCGTACTTATTGCAGAGTCTGGGGCCAGGCTTAGTAGGTTTCTTTTTTTTCTGCAGCATGGGATCAGTCACTAAGCATCATCTCTGTGAGACTTGTTTGAAGAGTCTTTTGCAACTTTTCAAGTTGCCTCACTAGCTGTGGTATGCTTTCTTGTGCTCCTTGTTCATGCACATCTACTCTTCTTAGACTAAAGAACTTCTGTCCTTATCCAAGTTGTTGAGCTATGTTTCAAGAAACTGCATGAAATTTTAATAAAATGATCTTCAGGAGATTTGACTAGGTTTTAGGCAAAAGAGTCCTTTCTGTTAAGTTGTCTGACAACAGAAAGAAGTTTTTCCTCATGGAAGATGATTAGAAAGCATCCTGAAAAAGCTTTTAAAAAGGAGAAAATATATTGAGGAGGCTTAAAGAGTTGTGGTGTGGAGGAGACCTTGCTCTGATGGTGAAATCATAGAAGTAATGGAAAATTTTATTGTTGCAAATTGTACCTCCTAACAAAAATCCTCTTTGTTTCTGGCTTGCCTTCAACAAAGGCCATGTTCAAGAAAATGAAATTAAGTTGTTGTGTTGTTTTGTTTCTCTTTTCAGTCTCAGACAGCCTGCTATTACATGGTAAGAGGACAGGTAATAACATGGCTAATTAAAGGGCAGCAGTGCTTCATTCCTTAGGGCTAATTATTGTGTAGAAAATGGGTCAATTACTTAAAGAAATTGTTTGCCAGCAGGAGGTAGGAAAAGCCTTTATTCCCACTTCTCACCATCCTTTTGTGGGAAACTTCCTTTCTCCATAGAAGTTGCAGTACCTTGTTAAGATTTCAGATGCCAGAGCCATGTCCTGCAGATGGGGAAATGGCACCCAAGCAAACTTACATGTGGTAACTTCTGTCCCGTGTGTTCCTGTGTAGCTGCAGATGAGGCAGTGCCCAGTGGTTTTCCTGGGTTGTTTCTGGAATGAAGGAAATGAAGTTGAAACATACAAGTGGGAGTTCTTTTTCAAAACAAAATTTGCTTGATGTGGAAGGTGAAGAAGTATGGTATATTTCCTTACTTCTTTTGAAAGAAGTTTGATCATCTAATTAGCTAATGTTTTCCAACATTAAAGGTAATACCTGCTTGTGGCTTGCTTGGTACAGGTTTGTAAACTATCCCTTCTCAGATCTGCTTCCTGTATGTGTTTTAGTATTCTTGGTGGCTTTATCACCTGACCATGCTTGCTTTAGCTCTGCAGGCTCAGTACAGACTGGGTGAGGGAGCAGAGGGCTGGTTAGCTGGGTATGTCAAAAATGAACTGGTCTGCTTTTCACATTTCTGTTATGATACGTGAGGCAGGAGTATCCAGATGGTTCCTGAGTTCCTGGGTAAGGTGGCTGTGCAGGCAACTACAAAAAGTCTTGAAAGAAAGCCAGACTGGGCAAAGGCTTTGGCTCTGCAGGAGCAGATTACCAACATCTGTGCCAATTCAGAACAACGCTGTCTTTCTGGTTAGTCAGAGTACTACATTCCTGGTTGCAAATGATACACCCAATAATGTCTACTGTGAGCCAGAGCTTATGCATCTTGCAGTCCAGCTAAAATGAGTGTGAAAGGCTTTGCAGGTGCATGCTGCTCATTAACATCTCACAGGAGAAATAAAAGCTAGACTGCTTTAGAGATTTGTTCGTAGGCCTAGCTGAGTGAGCATACTTATCAGTTACTAGGTCAGAGGTGTCTAATCATTGCATAAAAGAGGGAAGTGTTTTATGTTACCCTTTCTTTTGTACTGGATTTATGTTGGTGTCAGTGTGCTAGTTCACCACAACCTTATTTCAAAACTCCTCCGCCCTCACATGCTTCTGTCAAAGCTGGATTAAATGTCTGAGGGAATCTTCCCTACCACAAGTGCTGTCTTGCTTTCATTGCATAAGATCCAAGCACTAGTAGTCACTAGGTGAGTGTTGATAGCATAGTGTGGTGAAACTGCTGTTTGACTTCTTCCTCGCTGGATCTTCGCTCTCAGGTGTGCCATTTATTGGACATAGCCTATATGAAGAACTTCTGTGGAGCACCTGTCTGTCCTGTTTTCATGATTCTGCTGGGAGCATGATGAAGTATTTCGCAAGGAGGGAGCTCTCTCTTTAGTATGGGTAGCTCTAGCATAGTGCTCTGTGTACTGCCAAGTGCTTTCTGGGGATGGGGAGTCTGTTTTGTTTTTATTTCTTTCATCCAGAATACATGCACAGATGATGATCCAATTCATTTGGCTCTACCAGCCTAATCTGGACTGAGAAATATTGGCTGGGGCTGTGTCTGTGCAGAGCTCTAGGTAGTCATTCTTCTCTGCTTGCAGCTGAGTGTTCCTGATGATAGTGGTATATTTGGCTGTTTCCTCTCCTGCTAACTACCTAGCAAAGACAGACTTGCTTAACTCATGGGACACTTTGAACCACACATTTTCTTTGTATTTTGTGTCAGCAGAAGCTTATGGTAAGGATGCTTCCACTAAGTTCTAGAAGAAGAGTTATTTATTTTTGTCATTTCTGGCATTTTTAAGTTGTGTATAGTTTCCCCTAGTGATATGGTGGATATCATGTGATTTGGTTTATTTTGATCCAGCAGTTCTTTCCAAGGCACACCTCACAATTAAGCTTTTAATTGGAAGTTGACTTGTACAGGAGCTTCAAGATATAGGGCACAGTTTATAAAAATGCTTGAATGTCTTACTAGGGAGAGAAGAGCTGCTGTGAAGGTAATGTAATGATTCCTTAACAATATTGAGCTCAGCTGCTATTGCTTTCGGTTTTCCTTTACTGCTTAATACTTTACCATGGAGATGAGATACTTTCCAAACCATCAGCCTTAGTCACTTGAGCTGACAGAGGTTAGCATGGTATTAGTAGTGCCCTAGGCAGCTAAGCTATTTCCTGTGCAGTGGAATACTAAGATGCATATAGAGAGAAAGCAATTCATTATGTTATATTATGTTGCCTTATAGATTTGTGGATGTACAAAAGGTCAACTTCTAGAATCCAGGTCCTTCTCTTAGATAGTTACTTGAAGTTGGGGTATGCTGCCTTGTGTGTGAGGCAGTGAGAGTAGGTTTTTTGTTTTATTTTTTCTTTCCCCAGCTACATATCATACATAGAAAGTGGGAAGGTGTCCCATTCTGATGCGAGAAATGTAGTTTCCTTAGTTTGAGAAACAAGGACTGGACAATGTCATGACAATGATGAACATTTGCTATGCTAAAGGACCATGGCTTAGCAACATTCGGAGTACTAAAAAGCTGTAAGTGCTAACACCAGCATTTCCACTGCATCTTTCATTTGAGAATTTCTGTTCTTAATGAATTTTCAGTGTGTCTCTGTGAGGCTGGTATTATTAGTGTCATTTTGCAGACAAGTAGATAAAGTAAAATGCTTGTATAAGCACATTCAGCAAGCCAGGAAAAGCAGAAATTAAATTCAGGAATACTAATGTTTCAACCTGATTTTGAGCTACTGTCTTGTACTTCTTTTCCAGAAAAGAAGGACATGAATTTTGGTAGTTTTTCTGCCCCCATCCCCCTCTTTTCTTTTCCCCATTGGGTTAGGCTGCATAAAAGCGAGACATTATTATGCAACATATCTAAGTGTGCATGTGATACTTGAAAAAATGGTAATCAGATAAGTTGCCAGGCAACAGTACCCTGCCTTCAATTACCAAAAAGCCAGTGAGTGTGCTTTCATGATATAACATGGGTTCTGTACTTCTTCATAAAGAAAGTGTAGGTGGAGTTTTCTAAGAGTTGCTCCTTTTTAACTCATCTCCTGCTTAATCTGCCATACTGTGAGGTCAGATTTGACCCCAGTTTTAGAGAAAAGTGTTCACCAAACCTGAAATCAACAACAAAGTTAGATGAGCTCTCAAAGATAATGAACGGTTTGTGAGCATTTAGGAGTAAATAACCATACCCTGTGATAGGTCTGTGGGTGTTTGATGGTTCAACAGCTTACAACAAGTAGGTCAGAGCTCATCCTTGGGACAGTGAAAATTAAGAAAACGGGTGAGAGATTTATGTTAAAAGGTAGATGATAGGAATACCTGGCAAATGTGAGAAGTATTAAAACACTCACAGTGGCCCCTTGGCCCAAAAATATGGTAGTTCATGAAAATATGAATGTAAATCCAGCTAGTTCATTTTCACTGCCTTAGCAGAAGCAGAATGGAAGGAACATAAGCAGGGATGAGTGTACACAGGAAAAAGTGATGGTCTAATAATGGAAGACAGCATGAGGGAATTCACTTGTGTGTTTGTTCAAAACCTGAGTTTAATTTCTTTTTTAAAGATATTGCAAGATAACAACAGCAAAAAAAGAAAGACTCTTGTAAGTTGTTTAAATGCATTTTTGTTTTGGCAATAAATAGCCACAGAAGCATTTGCAGAGACTGTAGTTGTGTGGGGATGTAGGCATCTGCCCAAGCCTCTTCCGCTGTTGGGTGGTGGCATGGCTTTTAGAAGAAATCTGAAACTCCAGAGGTCTCATGTGCTTCTCAGGGCTTTGACAGAAGTTTCCAGTAGAGATAGGGGACCCACCTAGATATATCTGGGAAAGGATGCATATAACATTGAAATCACTTGTTTTCCTTGGGTAGCTGAAAGTTGTTGCTTTACGGAGTTGATTTTCCAATTATTTTTTTGTTGTTCCAGAAGAAGCAAAAGGCATTTGCATTTCAGGAGATGAGGGACTGTGTCCTGTGTGTCCCTCTGCAGTATTTCAGTCCAGTGTAGGAACAGGCTCAGAAGTCCTCCTCAAGAGACATGGTGGGACTTCAGTAAAAAGGGAAATCTGCATCATTCTCTGTGTAAGTCCTGCCAAAACATGGGGAGTTTTTGAGAAGACACATACTCACTTTCTGTTTCCAAATTTGGCACTTCTTTTCCAGGAGAATCCCAGATAAGTCATGGAGCAATGTTGTGATTTGATTTTTCTGCTGCACAGCTTATCACCAGTTAGTTGCATGGACCTGAGCTTTCTTTGTGGAGAACTGTAGAAATAATGAAGGGATGTAAATTCTAAAGTAGACAGTTGAAGGAACGCACAATTAACCACTTTCCAGTTAGGAATTTGCTTTCCCTTTTGTTTGCTTTTCTTTGTAATTTCATTTGATGAGCAGTACTGCTAGATTATGCTCATGTGCAGTCCCCAACCTGCTGACACCAGGAATGTTGGTGTCTGTGTCAGAGGAACTGTCAGAGCAGGAAGTGCTGTTTTGGGAAGTCTGAGATTCTAGTTTTTAACTATTTTTGTATATGCAAGTGGATGTTCACACTACTCTGTTTTTTTCTTTGATTTTCCCTTACTAGAAACACTGTACATTTTTGATCATTAGTATTTTGACACAGAAAGTCCATTTATATACAAAACAAAGAAAGAAATCCCCTTTTCTGAACAGCTTAAGCTTTGTATTAATCATGTGAGCCTTAAAGTCAAACCTTTCTCTTCAGCTGTGCTGCTCTGCTCACGTGTATTATGACACAGTCTTTACGAATGAAGATTTTCTTCAATGAGTATTTTCTTTCAAGTGTAGATACATTACATAACCAAAGGTAAGGTTTCTCCAGCACTTTGAATTCAAAGTGATGAAGTATTTTGTGAAAAGGGAACTTCCTGCTGGGCTGTGTTCTGTGAGCCAAATCTGAGAGATGATGATACAGCTGAAAACCAGCAGGCTTAGGGTAGCATGAGGGCTGATGGGTTCCTTGGTCTGGCTCCAGGTGAAGCCCCCTAGGTGGCCTGAGCGCTGGTGCCCACGAGAGGGATGGATTGAGCAGGACTGTGTTGTCCTAAAGGTAGCTTGGCTTGAAGCCTTTTGTAATGTTCGTGTTTCTGCATTTAAGGAGTTGGGAGTGTGTTGCAGTTGCTTATTTTGTATGATTTTTTTCCTCAGTCTTTTACATATCAAATTGTAGACAAGTACGTCTGACTGTAAAAAGCATTCTCGGTGTTCTTGTGATTCTAGGGAAATGCCTTTTGCAATTTTGTTTGCATATGTCTGATAAACAGTTCAGTAGAAATCTGTGGCAAATATTCAACCGTGGCAATATGCATATAAAGAAAATGGATTACGTGCAAATAATTTTTAGGAACATTGATGTCACAACAATTTATACCAAAGCTAGACAACAAACAAGTTCTTTCCCAGTCTGATATACAAATATGTAGTTAGTAAAATAGCAACTATTTCTCATGATAAGAGAGACTTCAAAGTAGATGCAAGCTTCAGTGCATAGGCAGAAGGTGCTAGATCTGTCTCTATAATACCCATATTACGTTGATTTAATTAGTGGGTTTATGCTATTCATTGCTCCATTAATCTCGTTGGGAAGATTTTTTGGGGAAAGGATTAGTTATTTAATCTGCATTTTTAATTGGAGTGGTTTTGTAGTTCAGTGTCATCTAAATAAAAACAGTGCAGGTTTGTTTTGTTTTTTAAGGAAAATTTGTCTCTTGAATTCCTCTTGGATTTTGGTGCTCAAAAATGCTGAGATTCATTAGGATAACGTGAAGAACTCATTTGTTACTCAGTCTGACACATGAATGTCCTTACTTTAACTCCTTCATATGCAATTAATCCAGCAAAATGCTATATATAGACGAGCCCTTGGGTTGTAAGATCTATGAGGCTGATGTAAATAAGGTGCTGGATACTTTTGTGTTGAAGCTGTCACCTCAAGGCATGACTTCTGTGAAAATCAGGAATGTGGCATCCTAAAAGTCAGCATTTGAAGAGGAGAACCCCGGCTTATGGGTTCCACTTGCTTGGATCATGCAGCTGTGCTGCCTGAGCCCAGCATGGAGGTGAAAGGCAATCTAAACACTGGAGCAGGGACCTCAGTGCCAGTGCCCCCAGGAACAGGTTGGGGTGCTGGGTGAGTGGCAGTGGCAAAGGCCTGCTTACATGAAGTCCACACTCTGTCCTGGAAGGGAGAAGAGAGAAGAAAAGTGAGATGATTGGAGAAGTGAGGATGAGAGAAGATTGGGGAAGGTAAGGGGGCAATGTTAGGAGAGATAGGATGGAGGTGGAAAGGTGTTAGCAGAGAAGCTTACTTAAAAAATTGAGACATTGATGGGGGAAATAGAGGTAAAGCAATTTCTGGCAGACCCTCCAAGGGTTAACTGAGACCTCGGCTGAGATGGTAGCAATGAACCTTTGGTCACTGATTCCAGTGAAGTTGCTCCGTGTGTTTGCTGTGGCTGAGATCCAGAAGGACAGTGGAAGCAGAAAGGCTCAGCCTCACCCGAGGAGAGGCAGCTGTCAGGGTGCCGCCCTGGGCAAGGGGCAGGTGCAGGTGCTGTGGGGGGCTCTGAAGAAGTCAGGTCTTCTGGGGCCCAATGTACTGGAGCTGAGCTATCCATACACACAGCTCGTTCAGTGTTTAAAAGCTCTCTTGCATTGTGCTTTAAGATTAAAATGTACTTCTTTGGTTTAGGAAGGCTGTCTGGTTGCTGTGCTAGCTGTTGGTCACACACACCTGGGCTGAAAACGACTGGCATCTGAAACCCCTTGGACTTGCTGGAGGCAGCCTGCTCTACCTGCGGATGTTGTGACTTAGGAGCTGGCCAAAGAGTGGGAGAGCTCCAGGATCCCTCCCTGGAAAAGGTAAGGTCTGGAGGCTAAAACTGGTGGGGCTGCACTTGTAGACCAGAAGAACAGAGCAGTTGTCTGAGTACAGAGCTGACCGCATCGTAGATGAGACCTTTGAAATTTAAATATGTACATGCAAAGTTATTTCCATCGGTTTAAACCTCAAGTTGTTTTCTGGAGGTGTAAGATTTCCATTTGCACACATCACCCTTTCTGTCTGCTGTGTCACATCATTCTGACTGCTTGTAATCTATGCAGCCAAACTTTTCAGTGTTATTGTCTCTTTAAAACCTCACACTCTGATAGCCTTGGGCAGTTAAAACAATCAGGACAGTGGAGCAGCATCTCTGAGCTAAACCAGAGCAGTAGGTAAAGAGCAGAGGGTTTCTGTCTCCTGTGAAAGAGCAGGTGTGAGTCGGATGATGAGGTGTCTATTCCTGGCCCTAACAAGTAGTGCAGTCTCTGCACCTGATTCACCAGTGTGTTACTCTGCTAATCTCCTTAGCCTTATCTTGCCGCTCTCCTGTATGCTGTGGCAATCATGCACTTCCACAGAGTGCATGTAAAATGCTTTAGTTTGGAAGGGTGATTTATATCCCAGAGCAGAAGTTTATATTGATTCTGGTTAGTGGGGTGGATGTTGTGGGACCAGAACAATTTCAAAACCCTGCAGCATTTTTGACACACTTTGTGTCTGCAGTATGTGGTGGGGTTCAGGTTACAGTACTGTTTTCCCTACTGTGGATCAGCTTTTCTGGCTAGGTTGTGCACAGTACTTTATTTCTAGCTGGAACTCACTTTGAATATATAGATGCTACATGTATAAACTTCAGATACATGTAGCACCATCATCCCTCAGTCTGTCCTGTCTCAGGTGTCTCCTTACCCTCTCCTAGTTGTAGTGCCCAGGAGATCCTGTGTTGGGCTATTCTGTTGTTCCACTCCTTTGGGTATTCTTGCTGATAGATCCCTGATCCTCTCTGAGACTGAGGAACAGATCCAGTCAGCTGCTGAAGGAAAGCAGTAGAATTAATTGTGGTAGTGCTAACAGTGTGGATAAGCAGGGTCAGCTCCTGCCTAGTGATCCAGCTGTGAGTTTGGTGCCCATTGTGTAGCTGATTACAGGGCTTCAGTTGGTCACCAAGTGTCATCTATTGAGTGGCAAAGTCCAGACTAGTGCTGCAGTGTTATAACAAAGCAAGTGTCAGCGGCTTCCTGAGAAGGCAGCTGGTGATGGACTGAGCTTTGTATGAGTCCAGCTGTTATGTCAGTGATGCAGCCATGAATATTTCTGAAGAAAGCTGTGTCTGGCAAGTGCTCTGGTGTGTGGTACTATTGCTGTGAGTAGAAGAAATGCTTCTTGCGTGTCCTCAAGAACCATCAAATGTAGCGCAGAAGTCTCCTATTACTGTTAAAACGGAAACCGAGCGCCGTATGGGCACAAGAAAACATAGATCCATTGGCAGCAGAACAAGACTATGAATTATTCATTCTTCCAATGCCTCCTGTAGGTTCCATCCACTCAGGCTGTTCAGTATGCTGTTTGTTGGAGATGCAGACAGATCTGCTTTCAAAGCCATGGGGACAAGACCATGCAGACTGTGATCACCACTCTTGAGCTTGGCCTTCATTAAAGTGGCTTGGGCATTGTTGTGACATCCTTGAGGACACAGAAGTAACCTCTTACCATCCTTGATAAGAGGTTGATAGGAAGAGGCTATTGATAGGAATACTTGTAACACCCATGGACTTGGGACTCGTCTGGTAATGCCAGTCTGGAATTGTCTGTGAGGCGAGGGCAGTGAGTTAGGAGCAAGATGGAAGCCCTGGCTGCTCTGATCCATTTTGCAAAAGGGACGTGGGAGAGCTGCATCTTTTGTGTAGCATTGCTTTGGTTTTTGTAAGAGAGCTTAGACTGTGTCAGTTCGTTCCTGGCTCCGTCTTGCTGAGAAGCCAAAGTGTCCTCTGTTAAAAGTTCTCCGAGCACAGGCAGGACTTTTCTGTCCATGCAGAGTGCTCTAGTGGAGATAAGTGTATTTAAATGGCTGTTTGGGAACATCTGTAACACATAGTTTTTCTCAACTCATTTACTAGTAGGCATTTGTCTATGTAATGGTTGTCAGCTGGCAGTTGAATCTGAGAGGCACTGAAGACTTACAGAGCTGCAGAGGCTCAAATCTCCTCCAACTCTACCATGAGCTGCTGTGGGCTCAGGTAAGAGGTTCCCACTGTGAGAGAAGGTGTTGCTGAAGGTTTGTTCTGAGGCAGTTCTTCAGCATAAAATGCGCATACTTAGATGAAGAGGGGGTTTAATTTTTTTTTTTTTTCTTCCCACTGGTTGGTATGAAGATTCCTTCAGCCATTTTGCATACCCAGGCTGCACTGTTCATGCCATATTGCAGATTTTTGAGCATTTCCTCCCATTTTCCTTCTGCATCTCTCAGAATTGTTCTTGGCTATTAGGCTTTTGCTGAGATGTATTCTGATTTTTAGTGTGAGAAAGGCTACCTGTAACTACCAACAGCTGTAGAAATGATGGACTTCTTAAAACAGAAGTTCAGCCTTTGCATTTACTGCTGTCTTGTAATGTGCCCTACTGCCTTTTGAGAGCACTTCAAATGTTCTTAAAGGGCTTCTTGGAAAGGAAGGGAATGTCACTTCTGTCAAAACAAGCCACTGTAGCTTGTGTTCAGAACAGTTTTCAGCTTCTCATGATGTCAGCCAGCTGGATATGCCCTAGAGCGAGTCACCTTTGGAGTCTTCCTAGTCCAGATGCTGAGGGAAACTGTGTATTTATCTTAGCTGTGGAGGCTAAGATAAAATTCCAGACTGCATTTGAAGAGTCCTCACTAAAAAAAGTGGTGGAAGCGTGCTGAGGGGAATGACTGCCCTGCTAGGTTGGGAGACTGGGTAGGTTTCACAAAGAGAGCTGTCAAGGAAGAAAGGGTTGCTTCTGAAGAAGGTAAAATGTGTTTGTCATCCTATGGTCTTGACCAAAGTGAAAAGGCGATAAACTGGAAGCATACCTTGTCTTTGTTTGTTTTTCATCAGTGAAAAAAGTAGACAAACAGAGCACGCAATGGATTTGTGGTTTCCATAGTGATGTAGCTATGGAAGCTTTTATGCGGCTGAGCTTTGCCCTCACTGCAATCACACTTGAAAGCTATGAGTGTTCAGCTTTCCTGACAGGGAAATGTAAGAATGTATCAAACATGGAGTTGGCTGAAAATGCAGCTGCACTTCCATGAATTGTTATGTTTGCTATGTTACCTGAATATGTGGATGTTTAGAAGCTCAGCTCATTTCTCCTTTATCTGTTGTTCTGCATTGGAACAGTGCATCCAACCATATTGTTACCACAGTTCTTGCTGCACCAGGCAGTGATATATTGACCTCTGTCCTTTGCTTTCTGTCATCTATATATACACACACATCCCACAGCACTGGTGCCTGTGACTCTGCAGCCACATTGGTTTCAAACATGCCCTGGTCAGGAAACGTATGTGTAACTCTTTGGGGGCACGCTAACTGGTCAAACAGTGCCTTGTGAAACTTGACAGGTGAACTTCATGCTGTTCATAGACATCAACTCACTTGTCCCTGTATCTGACATTAAATCATGCTTTATTTTAATAGGCATTTCGAGAGTGTTTTAATAGTCAAAATATATGACCCTTGGGGAATTTTTGTGTGTGGAGAGACCTGTTTCTGACTGGGAATGGCTGATTAATTTTGGCTTTCAGCACAAGTTGGAGATGGAATTTTTCAGCACCTCATTGATGAGATTACCAGTGGGTCCCAGAGGCAGGGCAAGGAAAATGCTCGATGTGAATGTTGCATGCACATATCAGGCAGTTATGCACATACTAGTCCTACACACACACTTGCATTGTCCAGTCTTCGCGGTTCACAGGCATTTGTGCCTCATCTTTTTTTTCACTTGTACTGCTGCTGGATGCTTTCTTGCTGTCTCCCTGAACAAATCTTCCTTACCTTCAGCCTTTGTTCTGCTTGTCTAATGGATGTAATGGGTCATCTGTTCCCTTTATAGAAAGGAATGTTAATTATTTTCAGAAGGCTAATTAGGTTGCTAATGAGAAACTCTGCTGCAGAAATATTTCCTTTAATTACTCACTACGAAGTGCTGTACAGAGAAGCTTATTGAATATGCTGTTAAAAACAAATGCTTGTATCTGGCTTAAAGATGCACCTTCAGGCTCCCTGAAAGAAATATTTTGGTAAACTTGGGAATCCATGTGACACAGATGACTGAGCAAATGAGACTGGTACTAAGAGCTGCCTAGTTGTGCAGCCTTTTTGACTGCACCTCAATTCGGCACTTCTGCAAGTGACTAGATGCAGTTGCTCTTTGTATTTCAGTTTTCCTGATGACTTTTGTCAATATAGGTAACTATTTGTGCTACCTGCCAGCCCAATCTATAATTAGATGCAGCCCTCACACCTAATAGTTTAGTCTAATCAGCCAGATGGCAGTCAGAGGCATAGAGAAGTGGAGTGACATGTCCGAGGTCACGTTGCAGACGATGGCAAATCTAGTAATAAAGCGGAGGTTTCATCAGTCCTGAGTTAGTTCACTGCACTGTTTGCCCCTTGCACCCCTCTTAGGGCCAGCATAGCTCATCACAAGACTTGCATCAGTTTGCATATTGCTTCATGAGGCAGCACAGCTGCTCAGCAACCCCATTTATGTAGCCACCTTGGCCCTGACTTAGGAAGGTCCTTTTGCTTCTCCATCTGAGTCCTGTCTTCTACTTGCTTCACTTCTTGTTGTAGGTATACCAAAATCGGACAGAAAATAAACTTTACAACACAATTTGAAATATTAGAAAGTAGGCATTCTTTATTACAGTGCTGGACACTTCCAGAGGATATCTCCTCTAATCGAATGTGCGTCGTGAAACTTTACCACAGAGTATTTATTCCATCATGATTATACACATTCATTACAATGTACTTCCTAACTAATACATAAACATCACTTTCCCTAGAATTAATTTGCTTTCATCTGCCTCCTACTGGAAGACCTTTTATGGTCCTGGAGGGTCATCTGAAGGGGTCTCTGAGTGCCCCAATATGACCATTCCTTGAACTTTGGGCATGCTTGGTGCTTCTTGTTACATAACTTGCCAAAACCCCTAGTATACTCCTAATTTTCTGTTTATCCACTAGTTCCAGCTACATTTATCATCCTGTGTGCATACTTTTATCTTTTTTTGCTAGTTAGTCTTTTAAGTTCTATCCAGCAACTTCAGGGGAACTGAAATTTTTTATTCTTTGTATTACCTATCAGTCTCGATGCCTTTTAGAATTGCTTTGGGAGAGCTACTGTAGTCTAGTGGATATTTTAGTTTTAGTACTCCCCAGATGAGAGTTGGAGTGGATCTCTAAGATCCCCTGCTTCTGACTGCTGAACCTTCATGCAGCTCTGCAGAAGAGCATCATTTTTTTCCAGCATCCTCTAATGCCCAGCCTGCTCTTAGTCAGACTCTTGGAACTTTTTACATGCTGTGGCTGTACTAGGGAAAATGTGAGGGAAGGCTGCTGAATGGGGGCTGCGTCCATGCATAAGAAAATGCTCCTTATTCTTTTATATACTGGTCATTGTAAACTCAGCAGGAGAATGAAGATCTGTCAGTGTTGTGGATGCAGTGCAAAACTTTGCATCTTGTACTGTGCTGCCAGAGTATCTAAGTGCAGGTGACTCAGAAGAGTGACTTAGACATAGGAAATACCCAAGAAAACAGCTATCAGCATGGGATGGCAAAAGTCACCCTCCATTTCTTTTCAGTCACAGATGTACACCGCTAGAACCTTTATCTGTGTGCCACACATGCAGCACTGCCTTGGCTGAGGCACATTCATTTAAAAGTTCACGTTGCATATGTAATATTTAAGTTAACTTTGCATATATTTACAGCTGTGGGAACTCTCAGAGACAGTGAAGATACAGTGAAGCAAGTTGCTTAGCTGCAGTGTAATCTGGCTTCTAAATTAGTACAAGCTTATGCAAAACAAACACACTTGAAAATGTTAACACTTTGAACACTGTGGCATTGCTATCAGCTGTTGTACAGATCGTGCTGTTTGGTCTGTGTGTAATGTGATGGGTTTGTTGTTGCATGTATCAAGACTAGTTATATTCTGAAATGATATTAGGTTGTTTTAGCAGGAGACAAAAACTTACATTCTTTCTTCTTCTACCAACAATGTATTGCTTAGTATCTTGTGATTGTCATAGAAGTCCTGGTATATTGCAGGTTTCTGTACATCTAAAAAGGAAGGGATAGCTGACCAGAGTGTGTGTCTCCAGGACTGCCAATAGTGGATGCACGATTCAGGCACAAATATGACAACTCTTAAGTATCTTACATAAACATGGTCAAGAAAACATATGGCGCCTCTCTGGTTCTATTTGCTGTGGGTCACCTGATGCTCTGTTTGTTGAGCAGATTTTAAAGATAGTTTAAAAAGAATTTAAGGTTTGGGGCTTTTGAAGAGGGTTATTTTTGATGTTCAGTGTGAGCAGTATCAAACCATTTTACTTAAAACGGAGGAATTCTTTTCTAGGCTTAATACAAGACAGCTCCCAACACACAGATGGGAACTGGTATCTTTGTTAAACTGGCATTTTGCTCAGAGGCATGAAGTGCATATTGGTTGCCCAGAAGGCAAGCAAGATAAAAATCTTATTTGATAAAACCTGAAATGACCCTGTGTAACCTCAAGTATTTCACAGAGGTGAATAAATCAGTCTTGTACATGCTTTAAGTACCTCTAAATAGGTACTGGAAAGATGCAGGAAGGATGGCATCAGGAATGATCAAACTCCACTTTTGTCTTCAGAATGTGCCCATCTCTAGCTGCCTTCACAGCCTCTAGTAACTACAAATGGGAGCCTGTAGGGAAACAAAGCTTGTAAGGTTCCTTTGTTAAGTGCCTGAAATTCATTCATTAATTTGGACCTCTGTATGCATGTGTGTATGAAATGTTTATACGAAATTCAAAATCTAGTAAAACCATGCCATGCAAATATTTAATTTGTTAGTATGGTATCATGGTGCAGTAATAGTGTAATGGAGTGTCACTGGAGATGAGCAAACAAGTTGCTGTCAGAAGTGCATTTCAGTCAGTGAGAGCTCAGTGTCTGCTCAAAGGAGGGATCAGTTCCTCACTGCTTTAATAACAACTCCTAAATAACAGTGCCTCCTAAAATAACAACCAGTTGTTTAGAGTGTATGTTCAACTTGAGATAGTAGAATGAAAGCTGAAAACAGTGGCTGGGATTAAGGGCACCACAAGTGAAGATCTGGGCAGAAAATGGTGTGACCCAGGGAAAGCCCTGCCAGTTTGGGAACTCTGTGGCCAGTCAAGACAGCCAAGCACAGCTTCACCAAGGGCAAGTTCTGCCTGACCAACCCAGTGGCCTTCTGTGATGGAGTGACTCCATCAGTGGAAGGGTGCAAGTGTCATTTATCTGGACTTCTGTAAAGCCTTTGACATGGTCCCCCACAACATCCATCTCTCTAAATCAGCGAGACATGGATTTGATGGATAGACTGTTCATCCAAAAGGTAGTGGTCAAATAGCTCAGAGTCCCAGTGGACGTCAAGGAACAAATGGAGTTCCTCAGAGGTCTGTACTGTGACCCTCTGCCCTCATAAGACTCTGCCTGGAGTGCTGCATCCAGCTCTGGGGTCCCCAGCACAGCAAGGACATCAGCCTGTTGGAGTGAGTCCAGGGGAAGAGCACCAAGTTGGCTAGAGGGATGGAGCACCTATCCTGTGAAGGCAGGCTACGACAGCTGGGGCATGCAGCCTGGGCAACAGAAGGTTCTGAGAGGGAAACCTTCTAGTGCCTAAAGAGGGCTACACAAGAGTGGGAGAGGGATTTTTTATGAGGGCATTTAGTGATAAAAATTTAAAAGTTTAAATTGAAAGAGAGTAGGTTTAGACTGGATATTAGGAAGAACTTATTTACTGTGAGGGGTGGTGAGGCACTGAAACAGGTTGCCCAGAGAATTTGTGGATGCTCCATCCCTGGAAATGTTCAAGGCCAGGTTGGATGGCGTCCTGAGCAACCTAATCCAGAGGAAGGTGTCCCTGCCCACAGCAGGCTGGTTGCAACTGGATGATCTTTGGGGTCCTTCCCAACCCAAACTATACTTAGATTCTCTTATTCTTGTCTCCCCTGTCTAAATACAAAAGCACAATTACATGGTGGCTAGATAAAGCCTTAGGTTACAGTTCAATGAAGGAAGCCAGTTGAATTATCCATCCATTGAAAAGCCTCTACTGCCTGTGGATGAGACTCCAGGATGGCAGGTTTGCCTCCATGCTGCAGAGGATGACACAGCCATGGTAGTTTTCTTTTGTTGTGCTTGCCAGGCCCCATGGAGAAACGAGTCTTTCCAGCTTGGTACAGAGTGCAATAAACTTCCTCTGACAAGCTGACAGAAATTAGTGGGAGCTCAATACTTGGCAAAAAGAGAAATTATGTATAGGAGATGTTAAGAACAAACTGATCCTCGTGGCTGGGAAGTTGTGGTCTTACCATTTCCTCTTACATGGTCCTGTCTGGTGTAAATGGCTCTTCCAGTGTTTCACCTGAGGGTGTCCTGCGTTTCATGGCATTCAGCTACGAGGCTGCCATAAGACTTCAAAAATAAGTCTCTTCTGGAAACCAGGTGAAGTCTGTTCAGCTCAATATTCCATTTTCTAAGGAGAGGTGATAGGTTTTGCTGAGTCAGCTGATACTGCGATGGCGGTGGAAGTGGGCCAGTAAATTACAGATACTCAGGCCATCTTTGGGCTTGAAGCTGTTTGAAGTTGAGTATCATGTTTCTGTCTCTGATCTGACCAAAGTAATAAGATCAAAGTTACTGAAAACATAGTCTGGATCTGCAGTAACTAATTCTTCCTGGGATAAGCATTTTCTTACGGAGCCTGCAATAGGGAAAGGTTGCACACATCACAACCCCAGCTGGATGGGCCACCAACTCCTCCTTCTTCAGGCTTGTTTCTCCACATGTTCTTAAGGCACCTGCATGACCATCACAAATACTTTTGTAAAGGGAATTCAGGGTCAGTGAAAGGTACTGTCTGGATTGTCCAGAGAAACATCAATGCTTTTATAAAGGAAAGAGAAGCTCTGATATTGAGAACATGAACTTTCTGCATTATGCATCAACATGAGTTATCTGTTCTGGAAAGAGCATCTTCCAAATGCAAGTAAAAGAATACATTGTTATCTTGTCTCTCTTCTGGGATGGCCAAGGATCTTGGCCAATTAGTGCCTGTGTTTCAATTATTGAGGATGTTTTGTCAGTCACTGGAAATTAAATGAATATGTATAAGGAAAGAGCTGTGTGTGTTTTGGAACATTTTCTTTTTTGAAGCACATAAAACAGAATAAATACAAATACACAAGCAAGAAAGTTGCTCTGTCTATTACTGCAGTAGCTGTGTGTGTGGACTCAAATTCAAGTCCGCTGTTACCATTGCGCTTTTACCTTTTGAAACTGTACCATCTTTCTGCAGTTGGGAGTGGAAAATGTCTTCTGTGCAGACTGACAATTGAGTGAAGAGGTGAGTAGTATTTTTACATCCTTGCTGAGTAGGAGTGTGAGTTTAGGATCAGAGTTAACAGTTCTTAAGGATTTTCTGCTCTAAGGTGGAAACTCAATTCCTTTTTCAGGTGTTTAGAAGTGGGTGGTATTAACATGATGCAGTTACGTTCCGTGAGTGCTGAAGCAGACACATGTTAGCTGCTATTCACAAGAGATGGTTTAGAATTTTTCAGAAGGCTAAATGTGCAGGTTGGATCTCAGAAAAGGGGGTGAATGTGAATTGGATCTCAGCCATAAACTAATAGATCTGTAAAGCAGTCTGAAGCTATGGTATTGCTTTATTTCATGGTCTGGGCTTGCTGTACTCTGAAAGATAAATTCCTGGACTTCAGGCATTTAGAATATTCTGAAGCAGCCCTGTGCACATACATACAGACTTTTCTGTCTTAAGGAACCCAAAGTGTTACACTTGTAACACTTGTTACAATAAATATGCTTGTATTTATTAGTGTTAACTAATAAATACAGACAAATTTTGAAAATTCTTTCCAGTATTGGAGCAATGAATCTGTTGGTTTTATTGGGGAGACGGTTCAGTAGGACACAGTCATTTGGACACGCTGCAGTCACAAAAGGAAAAGTGGAAGAAGGGTATAAACATAATATTACATGGATCTATTTTCAGAGGGGCTCTCTCTGAAAAGAGAGCTGAAGTCCTCAGAGCTGAAGAGCTCTGAAAAGGCTCAAGTGAGCACACTCTGTGAAGCTGTGATAAATGGTTGGCAGGTTGAAAGTATGATAAATCCAATAGTAGTGTTTGTAGCGTTTGTAAAAGCTCTCCTCAGCACAAAAATGAACATAGTCAGAAGAGGCAGTTATAAGGATCCATCCCCTTCAAGTAGAGGGGAAAAGAGGACAAATCAGCAAATAAAATAGGACAATATATGAAGGTGTCTCTATATCTTTATATATCGATAGAGCTATAGATAGAATTCAAATTTATGAATACATAGCAGGTTCGTTTGCCTTCATTAAAGCAGATATCTGTGGTCCAGTCCAAACTAGAGAACAGTCCAGTGTTCTGTGATTTGGGAGAGAGGCAGTAAGAAACTCAGAAACAGCAGGAAAAGAATCAAGGTGGCATCAGGTCTAGTCTGAGGAGACACGAGACATCCTTATGACCCAGCTCCCTGGCTCCTGAGCTGGAGTGCATGAAGCTGCAGCCGGGAGCACATGTCTCAGTTGGAAGAGTAATGGAGCAGTACCTTCATAAGCTGACTGCTTGGAAAAGGAGGGAGCTGTAGGATGCAACAGCAAAAGCCTATGGACCAGTACTGAGTGAAGAAATTGATGGCTGAAGAGATAAAAGCTTCCTTGAATGGCAGGGAGAAATAAAATAGGCTGGCAAATAGCAGTTCTGCATGGGGCACAAAAGCTGAGTTATTCCTGTTTTTTTAAAGAGCTCCTGAGTGTACAACTTGCCACCTTTCAGAAGATTGAGTTTCAGTCACATTTCCTTGTGGGAAAGCTCTTGTGCTTCCTTCTTGGGGGACACAGTACATGATCAAATGAATGACTTGAAGGGGAATAATAAACTCCTAAACATTAGAGGTTTATGGTGAAGCTCATGCTTCAGGTTTACAAAAGCAAAAAATGACAGGTGTGCATAAAACATGAAGATGGTGTCTTTGTGATTGTAACTTGAATGCTAAGCCTTCTGATACCTTTAGGAAATAACAGTGCTAAAAATGTCAGCCTTCTTTTGCAAAGATGTAAATAGGAATAGAAACATCCAACACAATGGGGGGTATGTTTGCTGTGTAGGAACCAGGCCCCAAAAACCCAATGTTTGTTGACTTGTTATTCAGAACAGAGAGATCTGACAGGTCTATGAAGGCAAATTTACCTAAGTGATGCTGAACTGAAATAAATCTTAACAATAAAGCACAAAACTCATCACTAAAACAATATATTTCCACTGCTGATTACGTACTTTGCAAACCAGTGATAGCATGATTAATACCCATGGTGTAATTGGTGGGCACTAGTGGGAAAAGCTCTGGGAAACTGCTTAGAGGAGCTGCCTTTCCCAGCTGTTGGCATGGTTGTCTACTTGAGGATCTTGCTACACATGACAAGGTGGTCCGTAGAATTCTGAGATTTATCCTCTTCTACCCTTCCTTTTCAGGATGTTTCTACTTCTGATGCCTGTGTGAAATTAGGATGAGGTAGATGAGGTAAACTTGGAGGCTCCACAGGGATTCCTTTGGTGAAAAAGGATAATTTACTACTCTGAGACTGCTCAAGTTTTACACCAGGGGTGCTAGGAGGAAACTTGAGCAGTCACAGCCTAATGAATAGCAGATAGCACTTGGGAGGCCTGATTCTTTGACATCTCAGAAATAGTTTAATGTTAGGAAGGAAAAATTTGATGTAGAATTGCCACCAAGAGCTTTCCAGAAGGCGGAAGAAAGAAGGAAACTCTTCATATGACAGTCTTGGGCTATGAACCTGAAGGTGCTTAAAAGTGTGCTCCCTCCTGTTTGATCTGACTTTATGCAGTACCTTCTGCTTGCAGGGTTTAAACCTAACTCAGCTTAGACCAAGATGTTACATTTCTTTATGAGCTGCAGCAGTTCTGTTCCTTCTAGATGAAGAGTGACTGTAGTTGCTACCTGCAGGTATTTAAACTATCCAGTTACCTACCATCTTTTGATCATCAGTCGAATTCTACCATCAGTTGAATTCTGGGAACTTTTAAAAGCTTGTGCACTGGCGAAGAGTAATAAAAGAAGAGGGAAACAATTCTTTACAGTTGTGTAATGCAATAAGAATTTCCATAAAAGAAGCAGCTATTTTTATGAAATGATGCTTTGACCTTTACCTATAGCAAACGAGGAGACACCAATTTGAGTCTCTCAGAGATACAGATTTAAGTGACTAGATCGTGTCAGTATTTTAGTAAGCTAGGATTTTAGATTCTTTAACAGCTTGGTCATAGTTTTTTTCTCTGCCAAGTTTTATTTTTAATGTGAAAAATGTTGGAATTTTTTTGTCTTTTTTTTTTTTTCCCAAATCTGGCTTTCATCCATTTCATCCTGATTCCAGCTTACTTCTGAAGATTGTTCAGAAGTGCTGGGCTAAGCATATTTATTTGTTACTGATACTGACCTTTGTGAGTGGACCAATTTTTTATTGTAAGTTGAAGCAGAATGGTTTATTTGCTTTCCATTTTGCTTTGGAAAGATGAGGCATTTGATGAGAAGGAAAAAACCCCACCTTTTCAAAAACAAACTGTCTGAATTTCCAAAAAGCTGTAGGAAACCACATAAGATGGATGACTTGTGATGTCTTGCCATAATGTTGTCTTTTCCTTACATGTGTTGGCTGTGTAGTGACAGTGGAAAGGATAAAATCTTGAAAACTCTTATGTTTCAGGACAAATTCTCTCCCTCCATTCGTCACTCTGGTTTGGGTTGCTGGTAAGGCGTGATGTTCTTGGATGTCAGATTTTCTTCAGTCAGCTAACATCATGTGTTAAGCTCAAGCTTTTGAAAACACACGTGAATTTTGATTGGCACTGTGTTTGAATGCATGGTTTGATGTGAAGGGGCCCAGCTCGCAGGAGCTTACGAGTCAGGCAGTTGCCTGTCAGGGAACTACAAGTGCTCAGACCTAGGCCTGAAGTCACAGTGTGTGAACCTGTGTCACTTTTTGAAAACTGGGTTCTAGGAACTCAGGTCTGCTCTCGCTGCAGAGAAGGAAGTCCACTGTCCAGGTGAAGATAATGGTGAATCCAGCAACTAAGCACCCAAAACTGAAGGATGGCTGATACTGATTCTCAGAGCAGACTGTGCCTCCTGGACATGCCATCTCCTTGGGGACAGACACTCCATAATGCTGGCTCCCTCCTCTGTGTTAACTGGAAGCTCTGCCTGCTCCTGCAGGAGAGTCCTGGCTTCCAAGCCTCTTCTTTGTACTACAGCCACATCAGGGGCACTTGGGCTCTTGCTGGACATGTGCTTGTTTTGAGAACCATAGCATCAGCAAATGTTGGAAACTCAGGGCAGCTTTTCCAGTCAGGGAAGGGCAGCAGCTAAGGCACAAGAGCCTTATAGCAACGGGCTTGGAGAAGAACATGACTTTACTTGAAGGACATGCTGGGGAGATTTAGGCTCTGTACTTGTAGATGTCAAGTTTGGATTCAGTCATTTTTCATAGTGTCTTTCAAGTCTGCTACTTGCATGACTCTTGGGGGTCTTAACTTCTGTTAGGTACAAAGGAAACATTCCTCTTGGTCACTCTAAGTAAAGAGCTACTGCCTTAATCTGTTCTCAAGTTGGAGTGGTCACTGTGGGCTAAGGTGTGTTCACGTAATGCAGCATTTCCTGCTGTGTGTGCAGCGGGACGTGGAAGTCTCCACTTTCTGCACTTCTGCTGCCATTCAGGAGACCACCTTAGTCAGAAAGCTATTCTTTAAACAATGTCTTTGTGTTTTCTCTTTGTCCTCTGAGAAGGCAACCTCCCTCACACTCCTTCCCAAGAAAACCCTAGCTTTGTCCTTTCCATTGTGAAATGGTACCTTCTGGGCAGCCCACACACAGGCATTACCACTAAGAGCTACACTTCCCCATCCCTTTGGGTTAGTCTGGTAATTGGATTCATTTAATCTCCTTTTGTCGTCATTCTTTTTTGCTGTATCCCAATTCTCTTTGGACCAGATTTGAAAGATAGGCAGGGATCAGAGACTGCCAGCAGGTACAGAGTGAACTGGGCAAGGGAACAAGAAAACAAGGAGTGGCCGGGAAATGATGTGCCTTCTTTGGGAAAGGGGCTAGGGACAAAAATGAGAGGAAAATGCAGATAAGAAATAGACTGTGCTTTCTTACCCTGCAATATGTGGAGGGGAGACAGTGTGCATCCTGATGGATGTAGAGACCAGACAAAGAAACAGCAAAAACAGATGACTCAGAACTGACCAAAATCCAAGGGCTCCAGATCCTTCGTGAAAGCACTGAGAGTCTGTATTTGGAGACGTCTGTGGCATGCTTTTAGCTTCATTGCAGGGCTTGATTAATCGATCTGCTGGAGCTCTTCCACACTTCAGTACAGCTGAAATCCTATTTTCTGAGCCACAGTTAATTGAGGCTCTCAGTTACCTGAAGGATGAATATCTCCTCAGAGTTACAACTTCAGCACATAAGTACCACTAAGACTTTACTGTATAAATCTTTAAACACTGATGAACTAATGTCTTGGGGCCAAATCTAGTACCTAGTGTTCTGTACACATCTAGTGTTCTGTAAACCTTTACTTCTAATGGTGTGTCAGACATCTGTGAAAAGACTGAAGCCAGATTTGCAGCCTATTCCCTGAGTATTGTCCATGGTTGCAAAGGTCTGCTTGTTAAGTGTTTACTCACAGGGAAAATGCAAAATAAGAAGAATTACACTTAACCAGGTATTACCCAAAAATGCATGTCAATTTTCACCAATACGTTCTTGTATCCACTGTAATCCTTGCTGAAGCAGAAAAGCAGACACACATCTGATTCTCCCAGTCTAAAGAAAGAACACAATGATGTGCCAATGAAAGTAATTAAAAAGTAATGCGAAACAGTTATTTTTACATAAGTACTGTTTGGGTAATAAGGATCTGAGGAAGGAGGACATTATAGCTCATGGGCAGGGAGAGGAAAGTAGGCTTTACTTCAGCTTGGTCCACTTCTCATGGTCCTGTCATTCAGAGAGACTAAAGTATCCTGTGTATTGGTCTTCTTTGCACTTTTTCAAATTTAAGAGTAATTATGATATATAACATAGGGTTATAGATCCCTAAGGCATTTCTAAGAAATATGAACATGCATGTTACAGAACTAAATATTAGTAAATATGAATTTTTAAAATAATACATTTCTATAAGTTTTTAACTTGCAGAAATAACTGGGCACTATGAGTATGAAACATGCTGCAGTTGTTCAAGTTCACCTGCTGTGGATCAATTAGCTGACAGAATTCATAGACTCAGAATTCATTAGAAGAATTGCCTCATGGAGGTTTTTGTTTGTGTTTTTCTTTTGTTAGCACTTCAGAGTTAATTCAGGGTTTATTAAGGAGGTCTCATTACACTCATCCAGAGCATCTAAATAATTCTGCTGGATTAAAGGGAATAAAGACAATCTGTAAGAGCCTTTTTTAAAGCACAGTTTGGCTTGGTAGCAGGGAAATGGGCAGAAAGCCACCACAAAGGATAGTTTTGAAAAAACACTTAGCTAGGCAGCGCTCAAGAACTTCATCAGGCATGAATACGAAATCCACTGAGGTCTCCCCTGCAGTGCTTGTGTGAGACAAATCTACCATTATTTCTTGGTCTACCGTCAGTCCATCTTCTGATTACTCCCTCTTTCCTGCCAAGGCTGCATCACCCGCCAAACCCAGTGTGAGTATGGAAGTGCTCCTCTTGCACTGAGGGGTCTCATGTGAAGTGGGGATGTCTGTAAGTCCTTTCTCCTTACTTGGCCTGTTGCATCAGTTTTATCTGTATCTTACTTCAACCTAGGGGATTATTAATATCCATTTCAGAGCTGAAATTATAAAATATTAAAGTGTAATCTTGGTGCTTTCTTGCAGCCATAAGTCAAAGTCCTACCCTGATCACAGAATGGATCAGGTTAGGAGGGACCACAGTGGGTTATCTGGTCCAAACTCCCTGCTCAAGAAGGGTCATCCTAGAGCACATGGCACACCATTGCATCCAGACAGCTCTTGAATATCTCCGGTGAGGGAGACTCCACAACCTCTCTGGGCAATCTGTCCAATGCTTGATCATCCACAGAGTAAACAAATTCTTCCTCATATTCAGGTGGAACTTCCTGCATCAGTTTCTGCCCATTGCCTCTTGTCTTTGCATGGAGTTACTCTTCCTAAGGTGCAGGACCCTTCATTTGTCTTCAGTCTCAGACAGTTCTTCTCTGCCCATCTCTCCAAGCTGTCCAGATCCTTCTGCAGGGCTGTGCAGCACTAGGGGCTATCAGCCACTCCTCCCAGCTTTGTGTCACCAGTGAACTTGTTGCTGCAGCCACGTTTCTGTAGAGAAACCCAGTCCTTCAAATACTTTCCCCTGTTAGGTCTCTGCTTGTTTCCCGCAGGTGGGGTGGGCTCTTGGCCCCTTTGTTGCCAGCAGAGTTATGCACACAGGCAGGGCAGTCAGGGAGAGGACTGACTGTTCCTTGGAGGTCCATGTGTGGTTTCCACACACTTGCCTTTTTGGTTTTTTTCCTCAGCAACCTGAAAAAGAAGGTTCTACAAGAGAAAGAAGGAAAAATTTTGTGCTGGCCTAGCTCAGGCTTCCTAATAACTTTGTATTAGAGGAACTATTATATTTGAAATATAATTTGCTGATGATGGAAGGCATTTTCAAAACATTGAATTTAGTAGCTGCCTATTTTCCCCAAAACAGCACAGTGCAAGCAGCCTCGGTGCTCATGGTGATCCATGAGCAGTCTCCATGCATTGTTTGCTGTCTGCTGAGGCAATTGCATAGCTGGCAGCTGTGTTTCTGATTTTCAGGAAGCTGCTGCCCATCCCATTGTAAGTGCCTTAGTGATGAATGTCATTTGTTTTTCTGAGGAGACTGAATAGCTCCCATATGTTCAGAGCCTTTTGGTCAGTATTACTGTCACTCCATTAAAAGTTTTGCATCACCAAGTTCAATTATCTACTTAAGGCTTTTCACAAATCGGCATTTCTTACTGAATCCAGTCTTGGCCTTCCATTTGGATGCTTCTCCCACTAATGTCATGCTTTTCAGCTTGATTCTTTTATCATGAATTGCTGCCCAGTAAAACAACACTTTTCTCCTTTATGTCCCTCTTGAGACCTTCTTGTGCAGTATTGCTTACCAGACAACAAATAATTTGGTGTAGCTGGGAAATAAGATCCTTGGGAAAAGCTGCAGTTTTAATTGTCCTGTAAATGCTCAAGTGACTTGTAACCATTAAATTGTCCAGACCCAGCTTGTCCAGTGATGTGCTGTAGCTTGTGATAGCCCCCCTAAAGGTATCCTCCATTCCCTTTATGTCTTATTATGTACTTTTTATTTTATTTTGGATGAAATATTTTACAGGAGGAGCTCTGATTTGTGGTTTTGTTTAGTGCCTAGGACAGAAGACCCAGTTATGTTTGGGCTACCACAGATTGGCATCTGCCCTGTCTTGGGATGTTCCTAATCAGCAGGAAGTCTATGAAGAATCTTGCAAGCATATTGTGAGAAGGAAGTTTCTATCAAGGTTGGGCCCACTGGAGACATGACAGCAGAGAAGGCAAATATTGAGACAGTGCCAGTACATCGATGTTTGTCTCTTTGCAGTTGTGGTGAAAGCCATGTGATTCAAAAGAACTCAGCTGGTCTTTGCAGTGGGTTAACTTGTATTGCAGATGTTCAAGACCTGATCTAGATTCAGTTATTAGACTTCTAGTGTAGTGACTAAATATTTTGCAAACAGTAAAAAAGAAACAGAAAGTAAATAGATTTTTATTAAGTTTGTGGTACAGAACCAGGAAAGAGAAATCTTCACTGCACAGAGGAAATAGTGTGGGATAGAACAGGACATGGCTTGTTTGTTGGATATGTTTCTGTGAGTCCTTTGGCTTTTGTAGGGAGGTATGAAGCAACAGAAATAATTGGTGAGGGGATCCTTGGAATGAAAATGGAAGGAGAGAGGAAAGGACCCTTTGTGCATTTTATCCAACTTTGTGAATAGATTTGCAAAATTACAAGGGTGCTCCCAGCTAACAGTTCAAATAATTTCATGTAAAGCTGTAGAGAGAAGTGCAAGGACTAAGGATCACAAGTGAAAAGGTAAGGGTTATAGAAAAGAGAAGAAACCCATACAATCCCTTGGCAACATAGTAAAATCTTTACAATCATTTACTTCTCTGGATAATGACATTACATATTACAGAAACATCACAGAATATTCTGAGGAAGGGACCCACAAGGATCATCAAGTCCAGCTCTTTGGCCCATACAGAGATCAAACCCACAACCTTGGCATTATTAGCATCATGCTCTAACCAACTGAGCTAATTACATTATTATTACATTTTACTTTCTTTCAGTTATTAAAATCATCTTAACCAATGAGTTTTAGTTTTTTCTCTGCCCTGATTCTTCTTCCCATCCCACTGGAGAGCAGTGAGCAAGTGGCTGGCTGGCACTTTGTTGCTAGCTGGGTTTAAATCATGATGCCTTCTTACTGCTTTCCCTTACTTCTGTATCTCTGATTTTTGACTTGTTCTTGAAATTGTGTCAGAATGGAGTAATGATATAAGGATACAGAATCCTAAGCTTATCAACTGTGTTGGCAAACTAACCAAATAACATTACATTGACAAACTCTCCTTTGTTTGCAGTGCCCTTCTGCATCAGCTTCTTGTGGACTGTGCACATGTACACCTGCATATTTCTCATGTGCCACCTCCTCTGCTGTCTTGCAGGGTTTCTTGGGACTGAATTGTTAGGAGACATGAGGCAATCTCTAGTGATTCTTTATTCTTTCACCTACAAGCTCACTGTGTGCTGTTGACCTTTCTCTGTGGCATGTAATGATGGCTCAGTGTCCTGTGTGAAATGGATTCTGCCACTAGAAAACGGGTCTTTGTTCAAGCACCCAAATCATATGAACTCTCAAGGCTTTGGTTGTGTGTCTGGTTAAGAGAAGTGTGAATGGATCATGGATACAGCTCTGTCCTTTTCACTTTTGGTATTTCCCTGTGCATATCTTCTTCACATTTATTATTATAGTTCTGCTTTTCCTTACAGAAGTTTCTGTTATCTCCTATCAGAATGTCAGTTGCATGTTAATACTTTGTTCAGAGAGGCACTGTGTATACAGGGCAGGGCAGGAACAGCCTCTTTCCAGATGGCACGGAATGACTGTACATAAAGTTGTTGTGGTCCTGTCCCCAGCACATTGTGCCACGGACTGACAAATGCAGAGGAAGTTAAATAGTGCTTGGTAAAGAGTCCAGAGAAACTCAGCTTGAAAGAGTAAGTTTCTAAGAATGAAAGAGGTCAAATTCATCCTGTGGTGTGAATCTGCAGGGCTTCAGTAAAATTATGCTTATAATCACCTTGTGTCATTGACTGTTGCATGGCAGACTTGTGAATCTCTACAGAAAGTGTAAAAGCTAATTGTGCTGAAACAGCTCAGTGATAAGCAAATTTGACTTTTCAAAAACTCTTCACCAGTTTCTTCCTGTATAGACAATTAGAGTTTGTTCTCATTTCCTATTTATCATGACTAACTAGCCCTCTCTAGGCTCAGCTGTTCCTTTTTATTCTCCTCCTTTGTGCTTTGCTGTCATGAAGCCAAATCTGAATCAATTTCAGTGGCTCTCTTGTGCTTTTTGACTTGATATCAGGAAGTCTGACACCATAAGAAAATTGTTTTACAAATGCTAGCCATACAATGCATGAGTTCTTCAACAGGCAAAATAAAAGTTCAGCTGAATAATGAATGCAAGATATGATGTCTGTAATTGTAGAACCTCTGAATTTTCTCCTCCGGTTCCCTTGCTGTAGCTCCCATCAAAGCTCAGTTTTAGACTACAGTAAATATTTTGGGTATAGAGACTGTAGGGAACAACTGGAAAGGCCCAGTTTTGCAATGCTGTATTCAACTAATCTATTCTACAGGAGGATCAGAAAAGTAAGGTATAGTGCTGTTTCTTGAAAAGAGCAAAGAGGTGATGTGCACTCCTTGTGGGGTGACTATTTTTTTGCTGACCTGCAACCAGTAAATTCTTTGGCAACCTTGCTCCTGGCAAAGTCCTTGTACTTACCAACTCCCTCCTTATTGCCAATGTAATACCAGCGGTGTCCCATTTTTCAGGCAGATCAGTATGTGTTGTTCAGGGCCATCCTGAGTCATGGAGCCCTGTAAGGTGCCACCTTTCCCCAGGACTTAAAATCTGCTGTGGTGAAAATGAGAGTCATTTCTTTCTCAGATGTATCCTTTGTTACAAGTTTTTATGTTGCCATCTGGGGAATGAGGACTTGTGACATCCTCATTGACTCCTCTCTCCCTCTCTCCCTCTTCCTTTCAGAGTGCTGCAGGGTGAGTGCAGAAGAATGGCTGCGGCAGAACCTCTGACCGCTTTCTCACGATGGTACCTCTACGCCATCCACGGCTATTTCTGTGAGGTGATGTTCACAGCTGCCTGGGAGTTTGTGGTCAACTTCAACTGGAAGTTCCCAGGTGTTACCAGTGTATGGGCACTCTTCATCTATGGCACCTCCATCCTCATTGTGGAGAAGATGTATCTGTATCTCAAAGACAAGTGTAACATTTTAGTGCGCTGCTTCATTTACACACTGTGGACATACCTCTGGGAGTTCACCACTGGCCTCATCCTGCGCCAGTTCAATGCCTGCCCATGGGACTATTCCCAGTTTGATTTTGACTTCATGGGCCTGATCACCCTGGAGTATGCCATCCCATGGTTTTGTGCTTCTTTCATCATGGAGCAGCTGGTGATCAGGAACACCCTGCGCTTACGATTTGATGAGACTGCCGAGCCCGGGGCCCCCACCGCGCCCGTTGCCTTGGCCAACGGCCACGTGAAGACAGATTGAGCAGTGACTTAGAGCCATACTTAGCAATCTGAGAGAGCCCAGACCTCTACCATGGACAGTCAGCTCTGGCTCTGAGGTACTGCTCCTTGCTGTATAAGATTCATAAACCCCATTTTTCTCATGGGGGTGTGCATGGGATATACCAGAAAAAGTGGAACCAATAGATTTTCTATGGATTTTACTCTTTGGGCTCCAAGGACCAATATCAGTTACTTGTTAGTTAGGTCGTTTCTGATTTTAACTTATTACTGATGAAAGCAGTCCTTTTGCTTACACTTAAAAGTGGAGAAAGAAGAAAAAAGAAATGCTACAGCGGAAATGCATCCAAAAAACCCCCACCTAATCAGTGGATGGGCATGGACACGCCAGCTGAGTTAGTGATTGGCTTACTCTCCATTAGGCAATATTCAGGTGCTTGCTTGCAACCAATACCTCCCGTGGGACCTGAGATGCTGCAGGAACGAGCAAAATCCATCTGCTGTTGAGAAGTACCTAAGACTGGCAGTCTGCTGGGGAGGTAGATGGTGTTCCCCTCACCAGGTCCCATTGGCCTCTCCCCAGGTTCTTTGTTGCACCATGAAATAATTTGGTGCTGGACATCTTGCTGAATTTATACAGATCTTGTACTTTTTGAAGTTTCAGTCCTGATACTCCTGACACTCACTAGAAATTTTTTCTTTTTTATTTTTCTCTCTTTTTTTTTTTTTTTAATCTAATAAAGGCCTTTTTGCCAGGTGAATTTTACCATAATCTGTGCTATCTGAATCTTGGCAAAAGGCACAAGAAATAGTGCAAGTCTTCCCGTCTCCTTTGTCCCCCCAAAGCAGATCGTGCTGCAGATTCCAGCTCCCATCTCAGCCGTGCAGACCTTGTAGAAACTGTATAGCCCACAAGACTTTTCTGCCTTCCTTTCCAGGGATTCCTCTGTTTCTGGTGATGATGACTTAGTCTGGCTGCAGCCCATTGTATTTGAAGGTCAAAACTTCATGTGGCTAATCCAGGATTTGGTCCTCTGGCACCGACTCCCATGTTTCTTCAGCACTGGCAGGCCTTGGCACAGTTCTGCCTAGTGTTCTGCTTAGTGTATCAAATGGATTTGCTTCTTCTTCTCAAATTCTGCTTTAAATAACCACAGCCATATTGTCGTGACAGTAATTGGAGGCAGCAGGAGATATTAAAAAGAAAAAACAACAAAAAACCCACCCCACACAAAACACCTGTCACTGAAAAGCACCCACTTCTTCATGCTCTGCCTGAATGAGGCTTTGAGTTAGGGTGTGAGAGCAGCAGTAGAGAGGTGGAGCAGGAGGGACTGCTCTGGCTTCACTGCAGACCTACCTGCACCAGGGACACTTTGAAATTTAACCTATTGGGAATACCTTTGGAGAACAAGGACAGTTGTGGTGCAGGAAGGTGTTTGATAGTGGTAGCCACAAGTTTGTGATTCCCTCTGTCAAGTCTTGGCCTTTGAAGTTAGCAAGAAACATAGAACTTCCAGCTGTCAGATGTCTCACTCCTGAACTGATTTATGGGGAAGTTTGCCAGAGTTGGCCCCTAAGGCCAGATGAATTTTTCTTGTTCTTCTACCACAGTCAGCAGAGCTGTACCAGGGATAATTTGGCTTGAACTGCAAATCTGTTGTAGGAGTCCACTCTTATTTTGGAAATAGTTGGGCCATTTCTGTGTATGTCCCTTGTCTCTGGTAGGGGATGCTCAGCTGTGAACCTGCTCTTTGCCCTGGCACAGCCATTCCTGGGAGGAAAAGCACTGCTGGCCCTGTGAGTAGAATTGTTTCTTGGTTCTGCTCTTAAAGGGCAGTGTTAGTCCTTTTTTTGTATCACACAGAGAGCAATTATTTTATTCCTTCCTTTCCCCTTTTCACATGGCATCCATTGCTGGCAATGGACACATGAAAACAGTGGTGGCAAGGAGATAATCAAATCTACCCTGGGTATGCAATGTATCCTGAATCACTGAGAATATTTAGAGTTCCCTTTTTATAGTTCATTAAATTAAAAGAGAACAAACACTGAACAGATAGTTCTTTTGATGCTGTGATGCCAGTGTTATGAAATAAGAGGAACAGTATGTAGTTTATCAGCCTTGGTCTCAGGAATATAGACCCAGGCAAAATAGTCACCTGAAATTGTACCTGGAGGGAAAAAAAAAGAGTTTTGTGTGTGGGATAATGTAGATGAACTCTACTGGAGCAGAAGAATTGCAAGATGCAGATGAGAGCTGGGATCCCAGCATTTTGGCCCTGGTTATGTCACGATGATCAAATGCAGTGTCTAAAGCTGGGTTGTCCTCTCACAGCATAGCTTAAATGTGGTGTTGTGCTGCCTCCTACCCACTCCCACGTCATGTAAAACCCTCAGCTTTATAGGAAGAGCCCTAGGATCCCTGCTTTCTCCTTAGCTGTTACAGAACTCTTTGGAAGGCTTAAAAGGAGTTAGCAGTGTGGTGTGGAGGACTGGCTGTCCACAGAGCTAACCTGGTGTGCAATAGCAGTCGTGTCTGTTATTGTCTGTACTTAAGAAGGTCCCATATAAATGACACTTTATTTGTGTTTTGCTGAGTGATGTAATATTTAACTGCTCAAAATATGGAATGGTTTCCCAGCAGCATCTAGTATCCTAGGGCATTATTCTTATTGCCTGTGTCATTGAAACAGCTGTTGTAGTCTGCTTTCCACTGGTGTCTGATGTGTACCACCCAGCTATTGCATCTTCATAGAGTGGTAATTTATACCCAGAAGTGCACTTTACTTGCAGCTTGCACACCAGAAACAGAAAAGGACCTGGCAAATTCTTAAATAATTTAATTATGTATAATACCACACACCTAATGCAGCAGGATTAGCCAGACTTCTCCTTTCTGAGCAACATGGCTACTGTCAGAGCTTCGTCTTTTCTGCGAAATCTCCCCTTTTAATACATGTGATGCTTCTTGTAACATCTTGCAGAACTGCCCAGAGCACGTTACCAGGACCTCAGTGGCAGCTCAGTGAGAGCTCGGGAGCTGGACTGAAGTTGAAGAGACATTTACATTAAGAAGAAAAAAAACGCACAAGGCCTAACATTTGTTTGTATGTGTATCTTTCTCAGTAGATTAAAGTTGCCTGTTTTGAGTTCACCAGCAATAAAAAAATCTTGTGATTTATCTACCTTGTCCTAACTGCAGCAAAGAGAAAGTGACCCTGATCTCTGCCTTTCTTTTCCAGAGGGTGGTGGGATATGGACTCCCCAAGGTTCCAGTTTTGCATCTGTTCTCTTGTTTATCTCATGTACAGTCCCTCTAAGGATCTCAAAGTATGTGATTGATAAATAAATACAGAGTCTGGTGTCCGTCACACAAGAGGCAGTTCAAGCATTACTGTGGTATCTGTTCGTAGTCCAAAGATCTTGCCAGAGGGGAATGGCTGATCTACAGCAGGACCAGATGGCATTTTGGTCTTTGGTGTTATAATTGAGAGAAATGTGTACATACGTACCAGGTACTATTGCGCCTTTGGTCTGAGTGCATTTTTAATTAAAGCAGAATAATCCAATCAAGATTTTGCTTGACTAGTCCTGTGACTATAAAAGGTGAAAAAAGACTGCAGGGCTTTAGCTGCTTTGAGAATTAGGAAGCAGGTGACTGAAGTTCTGAGTTTAGTAGCATTGCTCTGCTGCTGACTGGTTTTCTAAAACCTGCAGATAAAGAAAAGGGATTTCTTCACTCATGGAAACTTCTGCCCTTTCTGTAAATAAAACATGAGCCACAACCTAGATGTGAACTGAAACCAAATGATTTTCTATTTTAGTTTATCCTAGGCCCTGAATACATGCAATATGCCCTGTATTCAAAGGGGAGGCTTGCAGACCTCAGCTCTTTTCCTCCACTTCTGCCTGCAAAATGCAGCTGAATGACCTGAGGGGAAGAATACTCTCTTCCCCTTCCTTCCTGCATATTGGCAGCTACCACATCCCTCTGTGGTCCATCCCCTATTGTAGAAGGGAATTCTTCTTATATGGCCCCTTACCAAAGCAGAAGCTGTTAGTAATGTGTGTCACCTTACCCAGCTGCTTTGGCACCTAAAGACCACTTTGGGTCACAGAGCTGGTGAGAACAGATAAGCATTGTTCTTGTTTGGCAAATGGCCTCCCTTTGAACCTGGCTTCTCTTATTCCTGTTGGAGTGTCCTGAGCCAGCTGTTGGGGAAAGGACATTGCCTTCCTTCTACCTTCTGTCCCAGAGAATGAAGCAAGCTCTGCAGCTGCTCAGGGGCCTTGGCACCACTCAAGATGGTGCTAACACAGGTCGGTCTCCACCTGGGCACGGGAACTTACAAGAGCTGTAAGGCTCTGGACTTCAGGCTCATTACAAGCAAGGCTTCCACAGACCTCATAGTGAATTTGTACCATGTGGAGTAGCTTATGTCTTCTAGGATGGCAAGGGTTTGCTCCATCAGGGATTTGGCCACTGGTCAAACTGTTTTGTGAACAAGAGGGGAAGTTACAGAAGCAGGTAGTGCCCCCAGTACCTGCTCTGCTTTTGGCTCCTGGGCAACTAGCACAGATGTGGAAGGACAAGGTGCTGTTTTGACAGAAGTCCTAGGCAGGATCTGGGGATGCACTGCTTAGTTTGTGTGCAAAGGCACCACATCTTCAAAGACAAAGTTGCACTTTCCCAGTGAAATCTTCACTACTTGTGGAAATGCAATGTTTGCTTACCCCAAGGTGTATGATTGCTTGAACTTACTTTGAACTAGAAAGTGTTCAAAATCTCCAGTCCTCTTTTTCTCTAGGCGATTCTCAACTTACAACTTTGTGGAAAAATGTGTCACCTTGGGATGTGCAAACTAATGCTCATTAAGCCAATATAGGTCCTAAAAGCCATATAGTGCTGTGCTCCACCCTGCTGAGTTAATCATGCTGAGAAGCAGAATAGACACACTTCAGACTGTGCTGCCATTTGGCTGTACCACTTCAGGACCTGAATTAGTACCAATGCCAACTCAGGAATTCCTTTGGCCTTATAAAATGTACTCTTAATTCCATGCTTAAGAGGGAGAAAGACAGAGATCCTATAAAAGCTTCATCACTGCTTCTTATCTTACTTGTGCTCTTACCTGTTTAAAATTTCAGCTGTTTAATTGAGACCTTGAAGACCAAATGTGGAAGGTGACTTTTTGTATCTCTGGAGCAGGTCAGTATCTTCATACAGCTGCACTCTGCACTGCACAGGGTGTGCTGTGCAGCTCCAGTGCACAGCCAGCATGGGCTTCCACCGTACAAGGACTGTGATGAGTAGAGGGGCTGATAAAAACACTGCTGATAATGGTGGCAGAGCAAGGACTGGTAGTGACACTCCCAAATCTTCAAGAGTTAGACAGGTTGAAAGAATCTCTTCATATTCTATCAGAAGTGCCAGATACAGCGTAAAGCAAATTGGCAGATTTTTTATTCTAAGAGATCCAGACCATTTCTTTGACTCCTTACTCTGGAGTCTGGGCAGCTCACTCCTCCTATTGTAGGCACTGAATTTTCTGATATGAATGGCCTTCATTAGCGTCTCAGAAAATAGCAATTTTTAAATGGTAATCCCAAATGTTTGACGTCAGTTTTTATTTATGCTTTAGTCAATTTAGGAGCTAAAGACCCTTAAGTATCTGGTGATGCTCTTTGCTTATACTGTTGTTTGGCATGCAGTCCTGCTTTAATGCTATAATGCAGAAGAAAGAGAAGGAAATAGAAGCAGTTTGCTCTTTAATAAAAATACATAAACATGCAGTTGAGACAACATTTATTAAATGGATGAGATATGCTTATGCTTAGAGATGTCTGGCTTTCAATTATGGGACACTTTCCAGTGAAGAATGTTGCTTTCAATTGTAGTTAATAACCTTTGCAACATTTCTATATTGCTATTTCACTGTGGTTCTTTACCTTAGTATTTTGGGAATTAAAATAATAGTATTTTCACATCTCACTGAAGGATCTTTGAAGTGATTTTCACAAACTAATGTAATAATTCTTGCTTCTGAAGAATTACTGGAGTGGGTCAGAATTAACCCCAAATAGCACTCATCAGGAGCTCATGAGAATGTCCTGACAATTCCCAAAAGGTCATTTCAGAAAGAGAAAAGGGAGTTTAACACTTTACCTCTTAACCAAGTTTGCAGAATTGTGGAGTGAGTTAGTAACGTTCCAACAAAGTAGGGAAACTGGGGAAGTGCTACCTGGTTTCCACCATATGAAGCTGTCCCAGAAATGGTTGTGCATATCATGACATTGCTCTGTCTGCCCAAGTCAAAGCCAGCACATGAAGGCACTGTCAGAGCCAATAGACAGCCCAGTATCTTGTATAAAATAGGACTGATTCCCTCTGTCTGCTACATAATCCCATCTCCATCAGTACTTTTGGGTAAATATTGCTAGGGGCAACAAGCTACATTAAAGGCTAAACTGAGGTGACCATCTGCTCTATCAGCTCATATTGCAGATACTGCAGAGCTTATCTGTGATGCTGTTTCTGTTGTCAGACCACTCATACCACAGCTCTTCCTACTGCTCCTCTTTCTCTAGCAGCTCCTTTGGGGCATCCTGTCCTTTTCCATGCTTTATCTCCACTTCATGCCCATGCTGCAGTGACAGGTATCCAAGCCTTCTTACCTCAAGTCTGAACCCCTCCTTTGGCAATTGAACAAAAATGCTGTGTTAAATATCTGCTGATGAGCTGTACCTTCCATCAAGCCCACAACATCTGCAGTTGTCAGTGCTTTGAAAACCAGAAAACATTTTGCACACTTGCCTTCAGGCACAAGTAGAGCTGAAAGTATGCAATTACTGTTCAGTGTGTTTGCTCTGCCTTCCACACAATGGTACACAATAGGTTTTCAAGCCTAAATTCAGCAAAAAGCTTCTCTGGTCAATCTCTTTGAATTTCAATGAATGTAGACTAATACATAATTTCACCTCATCCTTTACATAAATGTGTATACACATAGTGACTGTGTTTTGATGCACAAACATAGCTGATGGCACACATGCTGCATTGCAACTTCTGCCAGCAAAGAAGAGCCATCCCCTGTTTAGGCTGCCCACTCACTGCCACTTTCTTGAGCAGATGAAATCCAGAGAATATCCAAAATAAAGCCCTCATATATGTGAAGAAGGTTAAGATCTAAGTGGGATGTTCTTAACCTTGCAAGCTGCATGTCTATGTGCTTTGGTATGGCCTCAGTTAGATGTGTCAGGGGATAAAAGTCTCTATTTGATGAGCAGTGGGCTCAGAGAGGGAAGTTAGGCCTCGGTCTTTCAAACATGTTTTACTTATGGTGTTTAAATCACATTAAGGCAAACATACCATACTATCCTGCTGCATCTTTGAAAAATGGGGAGTTATCTCTTGGGGACCTTCTGGTTCCTCTGATAGGCTTCCAGTCTGTATGCACTCTATTACTGCTCGGGGAGCAGTGTGTACCCAGCTGAGTCAAACCCATCCCATCCACTCCTCTTTCTCAGCTAAGGCATCAACCAAAAGTACTCCCACCCAGGCTGCAGTGTTGATCCTAGACCTGCTCTTCTGCTGCTCCATCTTTTTGCTCACTGGATCTGTCTGCTGTCTCCAATCTCAGTCACATTGCAAACTGTCCAGGCCAGGCCTTGTGTTTTTGTTGTCACATTGATGTAAGCATGTCCCTAACTGGATCTGTAAGTGCTAAGTTATCAGAGAGAGTAAGCATAAAAAAAAAGTTTCTTGAAATTTTCAAGGATAAGAGTAAACATGCCAGCTCTGTTCCACCAGTGAAAGAGCTTGACCAAAATGTCCAAGAGGTACCTCTGTTGTCCCTTTCCATCCAGCCCTGTCTGCCACACAGGAAGGCAAATCCCTGATAATGATTTGAGCATGCCAGCAACACCAGAGTGGAGCATGGCTTGTGGCACACTAGGAGCTTCTTCTGTGCTACTCCTCTTCAGGTGACACACAGGTGTACCTTAGCCAGATGCTCTAAGAGCAGATTGCTAGGCATTCTCTAGCAAAACAGCTTTTTAATGTCACTGGATGGTGAACTGGCTCTTCTAAAGGGGCTGATTTGAGTTAGCATGGTAATGATAATGATACTTTGGTTGACAAGTGTGATGACAAGCTGTCCTTTGATCTCAGCATGGTCTCCAGCAGTAAGGGCAGCATGGCCTCCAGCAGTGTGCTTGTGGTGGGGCTTTGTGCTGCATGACTGCTGAACATCTCCAAACAACAGCACAGGCTGCTCCTGGCCACTGAGCTCTGGGCATGCACCCAGCATGAAGCTTGTGGTGTTACACTGTCCCAGCCAGGCTGCCTGCAACCTTATGGCTGCTAGCAAAGCCAGCAGTAAGCCTGGCCTTGACTGCTGTCATGTAAGGTTCACTAAACCTTATTTCTCTGCTTTATCCTTCATTGCCCATTCTGTCCTTCCTCTCTGCCTCACTAGCTGCCTCCTGGCAAGGTCTTATTGTCTGTTAGGGCTGTAGTGTTCATCTCTATTTTCTGTTTTGGATCTGGTGACTTAATCCTTGCCACTTGACAATTTTTTCTCGACTGGAGCTTCACAGCATTGTTATCTACAACTCTTTGTTGTCACCTCCTTACTCTCCCCCTCCTCAGGAATCCCTGTTCAGATGATCTGTGTCTCCAGTCTGGGCACCCCCATTCAATTACACAGCTTTTACTGCCATCTCCTCCCCATGCCCCAGACCTCTGCCTCCCATCCTAGCTTGCTACCATCTCACCAGACCAGCATTATTCTTGGTTCCTGTGGCACCTCTTCCTGAATGAGTTACCAATAAACTCGACCTACTGCAGCCAGGGTTCTGGGATTTCTGGTCCCATTTTTCTTTTCATGTACCCCACTTTTTTCCTCTCTCCCTGGAAGATCATAACAAATGGGAGAAGTAGAGACATCTTTTACTTTTTCTTCTGCTCTTCCTCATTTGCCTAGCCTTTATGTTTTACTACCTTCTCCCTGCCCCCTGAGGTCTCCCTCCTGGACTGGTGCTGGTGTTTAACATTATCCAACCTGTACCCAAGATGTTTTCTTCAGCTGACCTGCCGGAACATACCCTTCTCCCCTTGCCAGTGTGTCTCACTAGCCCTACAAAAACCAGCAAATTAAGTCATCTGTGTATCTATTTCATGTATTTATGAGTGAGATACTAATCCCTGCATAGTGAAAGGGTCATATGTACAAAAGGGGAAATGAGGACACCAGCATAAAAGGGAGAAGTGGGGGAAGGGAAGACTGAGACTGAGAGCAAGGGCAGGGCAGATGTCAAGGAGATGAGTTTTCAGCGTTGAAAAAAAATACGGAAAACTGAAACGAGAGCTGATCTGAGTATCATTGGCAAGCCATATTGATTGTTCTTTCCTTGATAGTTCTGCATTTAAAGACCTCTTTTCTGCTCTCTACACCTGTGTCTTCAGAGCAGAGACCAAGTCCTCAACTGGCTCAGCAAAATATATAAAGAAATCCAAAAAACAGGAGACACCCCTTTTCTCAGTGTCTTCTATGAAAAGAAACATCTCTCATTCCCTTTCAGGCCCAGTGGGAAAGCTGATCTGTCAGACTGATCCATTTGCCAAGACTGTCCTCCCAGGCCTCCTTGCCAGTTGTCACTGTGCAAGCAGTAAAGCTCTTCCTGGCTTCCCCAGCACAGCTCATGCGCCACAAGGTCCCAGTGGGCAAAGGATTTGCACGTGATGCCATGACCGTGACCTCGTGAAACGGCTCCATTTCCCATCTGTTGTGTGCTATTACCTTCCCAGGACACAGAAGCATGTGAAATGTCTGTTGGATACAGAAACCTCTCAGGCTGCAGCCATGATAAAATATCCCTCCTTAAAGCAATCGAGAGAGACTGATTTTATTTATTGCACTGTAAAGGATTCTGCAATGAGTGAGCTGGAGATTTGACAGTTGCATCCCAGTCACATTTTAACACAACACAGACAGCAGATGCTTCAAGAAGATTATATTTCTTCATGTGCATTGGGTCTCCAGGGAGATTACACACTCAGGGTCAAGGGCTTTAGGGGGCTGGCTCTACAGCCCTGCAGGAGGATTTTTCTGTTACCAGCAAAAAACATCTGAAAAGCACAGGGCATTCTGCCAAGCCTTCTATATGGAGTTCAGCAGGAAATGCTGCTCCCAAGAGATACTTTACTCAGAGCTGTGTTAGGGATAGCATTTATTATCACAATAGCATTGATCAAATATCCCCATTGCTTCTCCACCTGGTAGCCCAAGTATTGGGGCTGAGCCTGAGGAGAGGAGCAGCAGTAACTCATTGAACTGTTAAAAGGTTATTTGTGTGTGGGAAAACTGTCTGCTTCTGTAAAGGCAGGCAGAAAAGGGCACTTCGTCACAGTATGGTGTTTTTGAAATGCAGATATCTTGGCCAAGGAAATCATTAGCTGGCCAGCTCAGAAGACCATGCAAGAGAGACAATTATGTCCAAAGATGCAATGACAGCCCTTATGGGGTTCTCACTGCACACAATGACAGGACAGAGATGTTTTAATGAGGTTTTACAAAGAAGCTCCCTCCTCCTACTCCCAATCCTACATGACTGTTAACTTATCTTTGTATATTGAAGGATTAAGACTGAGCAAGCCCTGCTAGGATAAGAAGTGACATGAGATTTAGCAATCCAAACCCTGACACCAATCAATCCCCTCTACAATCCAGTCCTGAAACATCTGTACGTATCAGTACAACTCAAATGCAGATACAGGCACTCCAGGGTGCTCAGTAGCCTCTGGGAGCAGCCTGGCCCAGCACAGGCAGGTGGCACTCACCCAGGTTCTGGCAGGTGCTGGAGCCAGACACTCCCAACAAGGAATGCCTGTGCAGCCCAGCCGCCTGCAAGACAAAAGCATGCACCAGCACAGACGTGGCCCTTCCTATAACTGGTTCCTAAAAAAAGGAAAAGGTAGTGTCCTTAGTCTGGACTAATTTCTTTGTTATTCTGTGTCTCATGCTTGCAGGCTCTTGCTCATAGCTTGCAGGGTCTGTGTAAAATGCTACTAAATCACAAAGGGAATGTTTTATGCTCACTGGATGGTGAAATCAGTAACATTGGATGAGAACCAAAGGAAACATGGACCTCACTTGTTACTAAATCCTGCCTCAGACAAAGCTGCTTCAAATTTCCATGTTTTAGTGAGGAAAGGACATTAACCAGGGAAATGAGGATTTACCTCAAGTGCTGAAATCTGCACAAGAGAAAGGACTGATTTTAGCCATTGCCCTCCAGGACCTGCAGAGCCATACGGGGCATCAGTATGGCTTTGCAGTGCTGCTGGCCTAAAAACATGAACTGCCCTACTTTGTTCCACTCCACCCTCATGCACAGAGGTTAATGGTGCCAGAAACAGTAAATATCAGGAAGTGTTTCTGAGGTGGAATATAGATAATAAATTTCATTTTACCAAGTAATCAGTCTTCTCACCTTGATGTATAAGACGAAAGTCTTGCTCTTCTTGGATTCCCTCAATATCCATACTTTTATGACTGAATTGGTGTCAGCAATTTCCTTTTTCTTCAAGTTTTGAACAGGAAGAAGGAGGAATGGAGGCACTTGTAAGCAGAGGAAATTAGCAATGGGGAGGAAAGACTGTGAGAATTCCTACCCATACCAACCTATTTTCTTTTTCATTTCATTTAATATACATAGTTTTGATATTATGGGTTTATTGTTGACAGACTGCACACTGCATGACAAGAGCCAGTGTGTTACTCTAGGCATTTTTGGCAGATAGAAAGGCAAGCTATCCAGTCAGGATCAGCAAAGCTTAATCTCCAGCCAAAAGCTTAATCTAACAGAAACCAAACATCTGCCCTTCTTGGGTATGCTGGGATGGAGACAGAAGTCTTGGCTTCTGGATGGCTCCAGAATTGTTCTTCATCTTCTGGCTCCTCCCAGAAGGCAAAGCAGCTGGGCACTCACTCTGTGGTTTAGGTACAACACTGTGGTGTAGGATGGCAGAATTGCAGCTACAAAACCTTAGAGTGAACCATACATAGGTCTAGTACAATTAATAGTATCCCTCTCTTGCCCTGTAAAACATTTCTGCTCTTTCTAGATTTCCTCTCCCAGTGTCTCTTTTCATACACAGCAGATTGAAACCATTATCCCTGGAATAAGAGGGTGAATGCTGCTTTTTTTTCCACTCTATCTCATTTCTGACCTCTGCTGCTTTTTACTATTCTGGTCCTGGTTTATAATAGGAAATTGAAAGTTCAAAGATTTTTTTCACATCTGACATTCATTCATCCTCCCAGCTTCTTCCTGTCTCAGTGAGATTAAAGGCAGAGAGAAAGAAACAATCAAAACTGTGTGTTTATGGTCTGTGTTTTTAATACCCAAACCTCTGCTTCTGTTCTTAGCCGGATTTACTGTAACTTTATTCACTTCACTGACCTCACTCTGAATCCTTACCAATGTAAGAAGGAAGTTGGGTGATATATTTAAATACTGGCATATTTTAAACATAACACTGAGAGTTGAGACAAACAAGTCATCTTGCTCATCTGCCCATTCCCCAGCTATGATGACTTGTCTATATTCCTGATCTTATCATTCAAGCCTAGATATTTGAAAAGTGACCATAGATTTAGAGCGACTCAAGTTTCACCACTCTGGGACATTTCTCTCCTGATTCTCTTTAGATGGCTCCAGTTAGAAGTATGTCAGCTGTGCACCTCTGGGGATGAAAGTATTTCAAGCTAGAAGCCCTAAAATGAAGCCAGTTTAAATTAGAGGCTTAAAAAAAATCATTTGGCCTTTGTATGTGACTTGGTGAGTTCCCACTGTGAGGTCAGGGAAACACATCTCTGAATGAGAGACAGTTGAATCAAACTTTTGGTACCATACAGCTGTTGAGTCACACAGCCCAGGATACACCTGTCCCTACTGATGCCATGACAGCACAGCTGATGAAAGTCAGTGATGAATGTGGATGTCTCTTTCTTCTGTCAGCTCAGTGGCACCTTTCCTTATGGTGGATTTTATTTTGCAAGGCTGAGGGTGTTTTCATTTTCATGCCCTTTCCCTCTTTGGTGTGAAAACTGAGGTCCAGGAAAATATTCCTTCAGTGACTGAACTGGCTTGGACTCTGATGCTTCATGCAGATTTATAAGCCTCTATCCTAAAGACCACTGAAACAGAGATTCAGTTATTAGACAGTTAATAATGCTTCAAGGTAAAAAAATAATCACCACAGTATTAACCTGATTTTTTCTTTCCTCTGTGGTTAAATCCTCTGTAATTATCCACTAAGAGATCTCTCCCATCTGTTCTCCAACACTACTAAGACACAGGACTCTGGGTCTCTGTTTTGATCTTGTTTGAGACTGCTGAGTTCCTTGTAGGTGTGTGTGAGCATGAGTAACATCCATTTGCAGGGCATGAAGATGTCTCATTCTTTCACAGGCAAGCAGAAAACTGTAAAGCACAAATAGTGTGGCAATGGAGACATTCTTCTGCTTTCTTTTCTTTCTTTTTCCCAGGTTTGGTGGTGTGTTCTGTCTTCCAGGCCACTCAGCCACCTTTGGAAACACTTTAGCAACATCTTCTAGGGGAGAATGGTGAGGATGTCTGGAGCAGTTTCCTTTGTAGTTACAGCCATAGGGATCTCATTCATTGCTTTAAAAATAAGTTGAATGAAAACCATGCAAAAGACAGTTAAAGGAATGAAATGTTCCATGCTTTGTTTGCTTTCTGGATTGTGTGTCTGTTTGAAATAAGAGCTACTGGGTTGAGATCAGCTGCTGGGTTATCAGAGCAATCAATCTGTAACATCACAAAGTGAAGACTCCTTTTCCCACATTTCTGGCAACTGCACAGAGCTGAGTGTCTGAGATCTACTCTTCTGTGCTGGTGTTGTCTGAGCAAAGAAAGCTTATCTCCCAGTCAAGTCCACTGGTTCCTGTTGTCTCTTTTCTCCACTGAAGAATTCTACAGATGGAGCGAGGGCTGTACCTGAAAGCAACAGATGTCCTACTCTAATTGCTAAAACCAGGCACCACCAGTGCTAATTTCATGGTGTCTGACTCTGAGTATGATGACAAGGGGTACACAGTGCACTTTCACTACTGGTCACTGTGAGGTACTTTGATTTTTCTAGTCTAATTGCAGCTTCTCAATAGAGGCTGGATGCTTCTAAGAATCACAGTGCTCCTAAAGCCCCCCTGCTGTGATATTTCTCACTTCTTTGTCTATCTCAGCATCTCAGGAAAAGCTGCAGGAAAAACTGTGTTGAGAGTGGCAAGGCCTGGTGATTGCAGACATCACTACTGGGACAACCACAGCAACTTCAGCAAACAGAAGGTCAAGACCAGGCAGTAAAAAAAGGGTGCTGGTAAAGCACAGGTGAAAGGCAGGAGGATATCAGGTTTGTTTTATGTAGGGTAAATTTGGTTCAGCATGTACAGGTAAAGATCTGCCCTGTAACAACAACTTCATATATTACACTGCTGCTGTATCAGTTCATGGCCTTCTCATCTAACAGAAGCCTATCAGGGAAATATAAAAACTCCAAACACTTGAATGACTCCTCCTGTCCCTTTAACTAGAAAAAGCTAAATGAAGTAGGAAGCTGATCTTAGTGGGTAATCTTCTTAGATGAGTACAGGCTAAAAGTGGAATAATCCCTGAAGTCTCTCAATTTGTTTGTTGTAGTTTGGGCAGAAGGCAAATGCAGATGAGTTTTTCAAAGCTGTAACATGCAGGTGGGACTGCCCTTTTGCCTGCAATAGCAGTGAATGTGGCCAGTCTGCTTTTTTGTAAAAAGGGTAGGGGGTACAGACACTTCCTTTCAAAAAACCTCTACATTGCTGCTGAATATTTCTGAAATGGTTTTGGAGGTTATGGATAATTTGAGATTCACAACAGCATGTGTGAATAGGCAGAAAACAGAGAGATGCCTTCTGCCTGTCCTGAGGAAAAAAATCTTCTTTTTCCTGGGTGTAAAGGTGTGTGGTCAGACAGGTCTTCACTAATACCTGAGGAGGATTCATTATTAATTGGGTTTAATCCTTCCTGAGCAGGAAGAAAAAGGTTAATTGCTTGGGGAGAAGCATTTATCTGGCTCGCAGATGGTTCACATGAGTGGGGTGTGGGGGGGAAGACTAAGTCAAAATGAAAAGATGGGTTACTTTTGCACAGGTCTGTTGTTCTTGATTTGTTTATTATAGCCAATGGCAACAGTGCTGACCAGCTTCTAGAAACAAGAGAAAAGTGTTTTCCTTTCCCCCCACCCCATGTCTGGAGCGGATGCATCTGGCAAAATCTCAAGTTGAAGTAGCTTTGCTAAAGCTGTGCTGATGCGGACAGCATGAAAAAGAAAGTGTTTTCAACCAGGGTGCAGGCCTCCTTATGAGATCTTTCTAATTTCTTTTTTTTTTTTTTTTTGAGATGGGGAAACCTCAAAGGATTGGAAGTGAATCTCCAACTCCTTTGGGGAGACAGACACAGCCAGAATAATTCACTGGAGTTTCCTTTGTGTACTGTTATTGAGCAACCTCTTGGGACCTTAATCCCAGAAAACCATTTGCTGTTCTAAAATTGTTTTGCAGTCTCCAGAGCTCATGGGTAATTTCTTCCTATTAAAGAATTTGATAGGCATCAAGTAGGTAACCCCAAGGAATAGGAATATATTAGACTAATTAGACACTAGTCAGCAAGAATAAGGTGGGGAATTGCTCTGAATATCTGGATTATCCTTGTGAGTCAGAATTGTTACTGTATTCTCCTGGAGTAGACTCTTTTGGGGAAAAGAGAGTAGGGGAACACTGCTAATTTTAAGGCAAGAATTGATAATTGGAAAATAGTTATAAACCTGAGGACTGTAGTCAGTATCAGTGAGCTGACACTGTGTTAGTAATTATGTGAATCATCTGAAATGTTCCAGAATGCAAACTATTATCTGAAAATGCACACAAAAGGCTGTCTTGGGTTTGAGGAAGAAACTTTTCTGTGGAATCTGTTCCAGAAAGGAAACATTTTACCATTATCTTTTCAATTCTAGGGACTTGCAGAATTATTAACTACTGAGTATTTATTTGGGTAAGAACTGATAAGTATTTCAGCATGTGCCCTTCAAATCAGACTCTATCCCTTTCTGCTTGCCCCTTAGACAGCTAATCACCATTCCTTTTTATTTTAATTGGTGTGCTTGATGTTAGATGCTTTTGATTGTGCGAGACCTCATTTGCTGTTGCTGTTATACTTCTGCCTTTCAGTGACTCTTCTTCCAGTGTTGCCAGTTTAAACGACCTTCTTATGTTAATGTGGTGAAAGTCAGTTCTTATAAAGTAATCATCTCTTAGCTTTATTTATCCTTTCTTATTATAAGTTCCAGAAGCAGCAAAAGGCTTAGACTAGCACAGTTCTCTGCTGTATCATGCCTGACCCATGAGTCTAATGGACTGGCACTACTTCCTCTGTTTGCAGACTAAATAGGCGAAAACAAAGCCAAGACGGAAAACAGACCCCCAGTTGTCAAGGGGCTTGACCAAGGTCACAGAGCAGAGCTGCTTGCAGAGTGCCCTGATTCCCTATGACTACTGTCCTAGTCTAACATATGGAAGCTGTGATGCTGCCTGCTGTGTTGCTGCTTGAGAACGTTGACAGTGACTAAGCATATGTGAACACATCTCTGGTTATCCTCTGAATGTTCCACGAGTTACATGGAAAAGATGATGCACAATTATTTGACAGTAGGTTTAAAGGTGTATCTGCATATCTGAGAAGCAGACTAGGGAACAGTCATGACACCTCTGAGGAATAAGATTCAAAGAACTTGCAGGAGAAGCACCTGGCTATACTGATTTTAGTCAGAAATTATCTAAAGTACTTGGTTGGTAAGATTTTCTTCCCTTGCTCAATGTCCTAAAACAGTTCTCTGGCTTAATACAGGTATTTTGTTTTTGTAGAAAGTGGAAAGGAAGCCTTTTGGCCTGGAGGTGAAGGGAAAGAAAGCCCTGATGCATTTGTGAAAGAAAAGTCATCAAGGCAATGCTCCTCTTTCCTCTGGTGGGAAGGTAGGGCTTCTGTTACCCCTTACTGAGGAGGAAACAGTAGTTCATGACAAGTTATACTGTGGCCAAATCCTCCTTTTTACATTGAAACTAAACTGCAGCAACAGACATATTTTCCCTTTCCTTAGATAGCTTTTCTCAAATGTGACTCACATTTTTCAAGTCAACTTTTAAAGGCCAACTACACTAGGAGGAGCTCTTCCTCCATGCCCTCTCTCTCTGTCCAGCTGCCTTTTCACTACAGCTCTGAGTTGCTTCGATTTTGGCTGCTTACTCCCTGCCCAGCTTCTTAAATCTTCTGGACTTCTTTGAGCATGTAAACTTCCTTCAAGGTATGAAGGAAACATTAATTCCCTGACCCTTTTTGACACTAGGGTTGTTGGGCATTTTATGATCACTTCTTGCTGCTTTTGCTGTTCACTCATTTGGAAGAATGGCTGAAGTGTTCTGTAGTTTGCAGCTTTGCTGTAGCATTTGTTTTTCAGAACAGACAAAAGCCCAGCCATGCAGTTCCCAATGTGCAATTTCTCAATTAGATGTCCAAGGTAGTTTGGCCCATTTTTAGTTCAGGTGGGTTATTTTTTAGTACTGTAAGGATTATGCAGACAACTTATACACAGTACTACGTTCAATACTTTTCTAGAATAACCTAGAGTGAGTTGGAAAACTCAGCCCATAGACATTCATGTCAGTCATGTTTGATGACTGCTTCTCCCTGTTGTATTCAGAAATTCCCTCCATCAGGAATAGTGTGGCCAGCAGGACTAGGGAAATGATTCTTCTCCTGTATTTGGCGTTGGTGAAACCATATCTCGAGTACTGGGTCCAGTTCTGAACCCCTCAATTCAGGAAGTACATTGAGGTACTGGAGGGCATCCAGAGAAGGGCAACAAAGCTGGTGGAGGTCCTTGAGTTCAACGAGGAGCAGCTGAGGGAGCTGGGGTTGTTTAGCCTGACAGAAAGGAGGCTCAAGGCCTTATCCTTCTCCACAACTACGTGAAAAGAGGCTGTACCAGGTGGGGTGTGGCCTCCTTTCCCAGGTAACCAACCCGACAAGAGGACATAAACTGCAGGAGGGGAAGTTTAGGAAGAATTTCTTCACAGAAGGAGCGACTGGGCATTGGAATGGGCTGCCCAGGAGGTGTTGGAGTCACTGTCCCTGCAGGTGTTTAAGGAAAGACTCCATGTGGCACTTAGAGCCAGGGTGTGACAAGGTGGTGCTCGGTCATGGGTTGGACTCGATGACCCCAGAGCTCTTTTCCAAACGAATTAATTTCGTGATTCACATTACGAGGCATTTCTCTCACGCTGCCAGCAGAGCAGGTGTCTATGAGCCCTAAATATGAAGACAAGGACATAATTCTAATATTTTTTACTAACAGCTGACCGCGTGCATGGCACTCTCCATGCTAGAGACTTTCGGGTTTTATAGACGCTTTTGTGCAGAGGACGGAAGGAATTTCTACATTACAGCACAAGCGCGCCGGGCAAGGCTCCCGATTCCGGGAGTGCGCTCTCGGTCACGGGCGGAAGGAACAGTGAGCAGCCCCTCGGGCCCTCAGTCTCCGCGAAGGAGAGCAGTCTCCTGTCTGAGCGGCTGCAGCTGTACACGGACCGGGGCAGCGCCGCCGCCATCACCGGCGCGCCTTCCCGGGAACTACCGCTCCCGGCATGCCCCGCGCGCACGATGATTGGCGGCGGCGCAGCCAATCGCGAGCGCAGGCCGGGCCCGGCGACCCCGCCCCCTGTCGGCCGGCGCGGGGAGGGTTTGAAAAGTTCTGGGGTGCGCGGTTCCGCTCCCGGGGCTGGCCCGGCCCGGCACCACACGGCACGGCACCACAGCACACCACAGCCCAGCACAGCCCAGCACAACCCGGCACAGCACAGCACAGCCCCGGGCTGCGGCTGGCTTGCGCTGGGAGACCCACCCAGCCGCGGGGTGAGGCTGCTTTCGGCGGGAGCGAGCTGTCTCTTGCCCGCGGTTTTCGCTGCCGGGGGCGAGAGGGGCCCGGGCTGGGTCTGCGGCTGCAGGCGTGTCCACGTGTCCCAGGCTGATGCGGCGGAGAGAGCCTGAAACTTTGGGGTTCCTTCCTGTTAAGGAGAATTTTGTAGAGGGGGCAATAAAGTTTCCGTGTTGTGAAGATGTCGCGGCCTGTGCATCTGCAAAGTTGTAGCAGTTTTGTGTTACGGCAAACGTTTGCGGTATTTGCGCTCACTACCTTATAAAAACCTTTGTTTTGCCTAAATGTCTATATGAATTAATGCTAGGGGTAAATAACGTGTGAAACAGCGACATGGTCAAGCGTACGTATGTGTGCTTTGGGTTGTAGTGGGCTGGAGGGCATCCCGTGGCGTTTTATGCAGTAGGATTCAGTGTCAATGGGTCACCAAAAATGAGTGTTGTATTCTAGCAGTGCATATGCTAGCGCTGAATGCTTACCGTGACTGCTCTGCAATTCATGTTCAGGCATCCAAAGATTCCTTGCCAGTGCAGTATAGCATGAGGAGGTCTTGTTCAGCTCATAACTGTGTAATTTTCTAGTTTCTTATGTCCCAAAAGCATCTGTCCTATAGACATTACTTCTGTTCTTACTGGTGTGTTCTCATACATGCTCAAATATGAGATGTAATTTAACATTTAGATTGGTAATATAATTTAATGTGACACAGACTTATGTGGGAAGCCTATATCACATTGCATCACGTATATGTGCGCACTTCCCTGTTCTTTAGCAAGGAGGTAGTGGAATTGTCCACACAGTCATATTCAAATCTTTAAAACAATTTTTTTTGTCTGCCTTGTAGATTGGGAAGCATGGCTGCTAAGACGCTAAGAAGAGCGCAGTTGTCTCAGGAAATGTGTGAAAGGCTGAGTCGCTATCAGATCACTACCTGTCAGGTGAAAGAGTTATTTTGTTTTTGGGGGGTGGTTTTTTTGTGTATTGGTGGGGTTTTTTTGTTTGTTTGGTTGGTTTTTTTTTGATTATTTTTTTATGTGTGTGACTGTGTTGTTTTAATGCATGTTGAGTTCACTTTTTGGCAGTTTAATTAAACAGAGAGCTTTACTTTCTATAAAGTAGGTAGCATTTCAGACAGACTCTATCTGGCCTGCTGCCTTGCAAAAATAGAGCTTTAAAATCATAGATGCCTAACTAAAACATTTAAACTGTTTCGTACTTACTCTCCCTGTGGACGTAGGGAAGTTGCAGAAGCAGGTCTGTGGAGAAGGGCCTGGAGGTGCTGGGGGACAACAAACTGTCCCTGAGCCAGCAGTGCCCTGGTGGCCAAGGAGGCCAAAGGGGTCCTGGGCTGCATTAGGAGGAGCATGGCCAGCAGGTCAAGGGAGGTGATCCTGCCCCTCTGCTCAGCCCTGCTGAGCCTGACCTGGAGTGCTGTGTCCAGTTCTGGGCTCCTCAGGACCAGAGAGACAGGGAGTTCCTGGAGCAGGACCAGTGAAGGGCTCTAAGATGATGAGGGGACCGGAACATCTCTCTTACAAGGAAAGGCTGAGGGAGCTGGGCCTGTTCAACCGTGAGAGGAGGCGACTGAGAGGGGACCTCATCAATGTCTGTCAGTATCTGAAGGGAGAGTTGCTAAACCTGTGGAATATGTACTGATTTTGGACAGATTGCATCAGTTTAGTCTCCAGCCTGGGTTTCTAGGCTGAGCTCTCTGAATTGCTCTGGAATCTTTCAGGACTTCTTATGTCTCTCCCTCTTGGAGCTAATGAAAGTGACAGGACAGAGCTACTATGAGGTGCAGAAGCTTCTCTGTAAAGTCAGCCGAGCTTGTGCTCCTAAAATGCAGACGGTGAGTGTGCTTGTGTTGATACTGTTTTTGATACAGTATCTGGGAAAAAGCTGAACATTTTCGCTCATCTTTTTAGCTGGGAGGCTTGTGGTGTCTCAGTTTTACTGAGAAATGATGTTTTTCTTTTTAAATGTAGGTCTCTGATGCACTTTAGGTTGATGCAGTTACATTTATTAGATATTGTAGCCCCATGAGATTGTTCAGGCTTGCAGCATCAGTTCTGAGTGCAGAAGTGAAATAAGTCATACTCTCTGCCAATCCAGCATGTAAAAATTGCTTCTAGTTTGTATCCTGCAGCTAAGAAAATAAAAATTGTTAACTACAAGCAAATAATAAGAATTTTGGTATAAATTTGGTTTAGGTATAAAAGTGGTGCCAAGAATTGAAGTGATCCTGAAAACAATTTCTTAAGGACTTTTTCCACCTATGTAAATGAGTTGCAGTGTGGCTTAGACTACAGTAGCCTAACTGAGGAGGGTACAAGAAGGAAATACGTTAGCTGCAATGCAGTGGCAGCATTTTCCTTTCTCTTTTGAATTCATATGAAAAGATGTCTTTTAGAACAGAGAGGATACAGACAGTTCTGACCTCAGTCAATGCAGCCCCCTTTTTATTCCTTACAAAAATAATCCATGTCCACGTTTATTATGTGTAATTGGCATAGCAATTATAGGAGTAATTCTGTGAAACTTTAAATTCGCTTATATGCTGCAATAAAATCAGTAATAGAATGATTAGCATGACTTTTACTGAATGTATTTAAGTAGCAAATTGGTAATGAACATTGATCAGGGAGTTTTTTAAAGGTTGAAAGTAAACCTTGTTGAATAAGAGCAGAGACAACTTTTGTCACATCATAATTAAGGGCTTATTATTTAATATTGTGATGAGGGAGAGGAAAAATACTGAAATTTACTCTGTGAGCTATAAATGGAATATAAATACAAGGAAGAGTGATGAGCTAAGGGCAGACTATAGCTGAATATAACAATGCTTCTCTCATTGTTGAGTGTTAAGTCACACCAGGTTGTTGAAAGCAGATAGAATTTTTCTATTTCCATTTAAAAAAAGCATTTTCTGATTTGCTTGTTTTCTTTTGCTATTTTCCCCTCCTTTTGTAGGCTTATGAAATGAAACTAAGGAAGTCTGTCAATCCTTCTTCAGCCTTTTTATCCACCACGCTTCATAGTTTGGATAGAGTCCTGCATGGTGGAGTGCCTTGTGGATCTCTCACAGAGGTAACTTGTTTAATATATTTTACTTTAGTTGAGCATTCTACCTAGAAATCAAAATTTACAGATAAGTTGGATTATCTTGTGTCAGGTGCTTCAAACACAAAATACACAAGAATTTTTAGATGAGGGCAGTCCTTGCCAAGTGCTTTTCTTTCTCTACGGTGGCAAGTTGTCACATTAGAGGAATAAAAATGAGAAGTTATGAAAATCTTACTATGAAGGAAATACATTTTTTTGCAACCTATAGTCAAGCTAGATTGATTTTGATCTCTGATAGAAATGACTTATTAAATCTGATAGTGATTTAAAACATTCTTGAGTTCAAGCAACACTGAGTTGAGACTAAACAGTTTCTGTTCTAAGATCTCTTATGTAATGAGGAGCTATTAGTTTTTAAAGATTCTGAGTATTTCTTTTTGTAGACATGGATTACACACCATGGAGGTCACCATGAAAATGTTTAAGAATGCATCCATCAACTTAAATTGATCTGTCAGGATCAATATTTTCTTCCTATCTTGGCCTAGCTTAGTTGCCAATTTGCTATAAGAAATTTAGATCAGAAGAACGTAAGTTGAATACTGCAAGTCTTTAAATTCTGGGAGAAACAACTTGCTAAATTCTGTTTCTTTGAAGAAAAGCTATTCCTATATAGTAGGACGTATATATAGTTTTGATACAATCTCAGGACCACATAACTGTACTGTTGTTGAGCATGGTGCTTTCACCAGGAGATGAGCTTTTGTTCTTAAAAAAATTTTTTATCAGCAAAGCAGTGTCTGAACTTTGTATTTTCTTATGGATTATGGTTCATGTGATTAACTGAAGAAATAGCACAGTCCATGTTTGAACAGAAATGATGCTTGCTTGCAGCTACAGTCTAGCTTTGCAGGAGTTCTGTGTGGTCCACTCACCATTCCTCACTGGAGTCAGAGAATGGCTGTTCTCATGCTTACATGGCTTAAACTTCTGAATTGTGCTTCTTTAGTTGAAATGCAGAGCCACTGCTGCAGAGACAGGAGGAAGAAGTAGGATAGAGATGTGTCTTTTCCATGATAGGATGATTTGTCCTTGAGCTTGTGACTGGCTCAGGAATGGTGCCCCAATATTTGGAATATTGAATATGAACTTTTTTTTTTCTGATAAAAAAAGCAAGCAGGTGTGGTTATTTTGGGTCCTAAGAGCCACACAGTTTATTTACTAGGCTGCTGATAAGTGTCATAAATATTTGTCTTTGTTCTTAATCCTAAATGGAGCTGTCATTCAGAATTCAGTGCAATCTGTCAGACTTGTTCTTGCCTGAAGATCAGGTAGAATAGCTCTAGAGCAGTAATAGAATTCAGGTGTGCTGATTGTAGTGTTCTTGGCATTGCTCCAGAGGGAAATTGGGGAAAAGCAGTTTAACATGCTGGGAGTTTTAGGGGAATTTAGCTGACCTTCAAGTTTCATGTTGGTTTTGTTTTGTTTTGAATTTTATTTTAAAGTAAGCTCTGCAAGCAATTGATCTCAAAGTATGGATGTCAAATACAATTTTCCTGAGATGATATAAAATAATGCTCTACAGGATGTTAATATAAGTGCTTAATTTTCCAGAGCTATATATTTTGTACACTTAGCCTGGTTAATTATCACAATACTCAGTTTCAATATTCCCCCCCAGTGTTTTCTAAGAATATTTAGCCTTTAAATATAAGAAAACATGAGTAACTGTTGATAAACTGTATTTTAAAAATAGTCATAGTCCCTAGGTATCATTGTATTTAAAGTTATTTGGGGGGGAATGAATATACTCAAAGATAGGCCACACTTTTATCTGAATGTAAATGAAAAGCACAGCACCAAGAAAGGTAATATTTCACTTTTAAGTTTTCTTCTGAAAAAAAAAAAAAGCTTTTGAATGTGAATGTTTTTGTATTCTAAGGTATTTTGGTTAAAAATGAGAAGATCTGCCTGGTGCAGTTCTCTACAAGGCAGGGAGATGCTGACATCTGTACAGGACAAGTAGTGGATGAGACCAGAACTGCAAGCACTGTGTCCTGCAGCCTGCACCTTGGGCTTGGTTGAGGACTGGTACATAACTATTTAGTCAGAAGTAATATAGAGATTACTAGGTAGGATCCAGAAATGTGATGATTAACTCAAAAGATTAGATGTGTCCAAGAAAAAATAATGTATTGCTTTTTATTTGCCTTTTAGGTACTAAGTGTGGAAAGCAATTAGGGCACCTAATAGGGGTTTTTCAGCAAATGAAAAGGCAGATAACCACTAACTATACAAAAAGTGATTTTCTTTTCTTTTAAAGCCTGGTTGTAGGGATTTTAAAAAGCATTTTTACGAGAGTCTTGAGGTCTGAAGTAGTTTAAAAGGTTGGCAGCACTCTGTATTCACCAGATTTACAGATGAAATTTTAGTAGAAAGCTAAAAATTTGATACTGCTAGTTTGATGCTGTGCTTCTGCTGCTTTTATGCTCTACTTGCAGCTTGTGAACACTTTCAGGTATTTTTCTTTTTTATTTATTTATTTTATTATTTTTTTATTTGAGTGATTTTAGGATTTAACAATTTTAATTTACTTTTTTTACAATTCCCTGCAGCATAGCCAACAAGTAGATTGTCTTTTGGCATTTTTGAATCAGACAGATATTTTAAGTCTGAGAGAAGTTCTCTTCAAAGGCATGTTGGATGCAGCATTTACTTCCTGACTAGTAGGGCTAAATTATTGTCTTTTTGTTACTTTACCCAGCAGTGAGGGTGGCTGGAAACTTGGAATTTGAATATCTGATCAGAAGGATTAAGACTTGTGGTGGTATCTTCTTCAGCCAAATCTTCTTTCTTTTTCAGTGCCAGAGGGATTTGATTTGCATTGCACTGTCTCAGACCATTTTTTTTCCAAGCCACTATTAGGTTTTAAATTGGAAGCTAAATCATTGCTGAAATTCTGTGGTCAGAGCTTTTGGCCAAGTTTTATGAGGAAAAAATTAAAATAGTTCCTTTTTTGAATATTGAAAAGTTTAATCTTCTGGTAGATAAAGAATTAGCTCCTTGTGATTTCATCCAAACCCTACAGATATGCCAGAGAAAACAGTATATAACTTACTGAAAAATAATTTATCTCTGCCTAATAAAATATACTTTTAAAAACTATTGTGGTCTTCACATTTCTATCTGGATGATTTTTTTTTCCAGAGCAAATTTAGAGTAAAACAAACAAATTTTTTGTAGACGTTCAATTTAAATTAGAGGAATTTCAAGTAGGATTCTGTTGTTCTAAACACTTGCTGAACCAGTGGTAACTACAGTAAAATGTTGTAGTTTTGTAAAATTTTTCACTGTAGATTATTTAAAAGCCTGTTTTAAGGCACTTTAAAGGAATGCAGATTAAACATGAAGTATTATTGGTTTTGGGAATAGAAATGCTTTCTTGCTCCATTGGCTTGGTTCCTTGTACAGCAAGGTTCCCTCCTTGTCTCTGAGATGATGCTCATATCCTCAGATATTTTTATAGCATCTCTGCTGAATTAGCTTCTGTGTCAGCCACTGAAATGGATGTTGGTTCCAGTGCACCTCCTAGGCAAGGCTGAAACTACAAATGTTTTTATGAAGCATCCTCACAGTTGTCCAAACATTTTAATTTAATAAACTGGATTGATGCCCTTCCCTCATTCATTTCAAGTCTTCTTTTTAACAAGAAACAACTGGTGAGATTTGTTGGCTATCATAGTCTAAGGAATGTGTATTGCCTCTGCACTCTTTATATATGCTTTGGGTTCATATTAAATTGTAGCAGATATTGCTGATATGATAGTTTGTAATTTAAGTACACTGGCTGGGGAACAGATAACTGCATAAATATGACTGACTCCTGATCTGTAATTCACTAAATGCAGTGTGTGCTTCTAAACAAAAATAATTTAGTGCTTCTCTTGCATTAAAGCTTCAAGTAGATGGAATGATATAGCTTGAATTTCAGGCCTTGTTCAAAGACAAAGGTGATTAAAGGGATTTTAACCAGTTGTTAACTGTAGCTAATGTGATCCTTCAGTGTTTCCCTGTAAATTTTCTGTGCTTCAAGTCATGCTGCTACTGCTTAAAAACCATAGCAATACTGTAATATCTTGTGGTGAAAGTGTTTCTGCTTGAAACCAAACTATTGTGCATGTAGTGTCAAAAATCAGCTTGATTTTGAGTGTCCGTCTATTGTAAAGTTTGTTTTGAAATTTAAAACAATAACTCTGTACTTAGGCCTTTGTTCTGGCAGTACTAGGTGTTTTATGACAGCATGCTTTGTTTTACAGTTCAACTTCTCTGGAAAGGCTTGCTTTTACACCTTGCATTATTAGTTTGTTGCTACTAGCATAAGAATGAGCACATCACTCTGTTTTCACTGCCCAAAGTCACTTTGACTTTGTTTCTGCTGTTTTTTTTGCCCCTCCTAGCATTTACAATTTCAGCATCTCCCTTCCCAGAAGCAGTGATAACATGATATTGTATTTAAAGACCCACTGTAGTAATAATGAACTTGCAATTATCTGAACACATAGCCCAGCATTCAGACACAATCTCTGGAAGATCTGCAGTGGATGAAGAACAGCAGACAGCCATCTCTAGTAGAAAAAATATTGCTCTCAGAAACTGGAAATCTCATCAATGTGTTCTTTGGATGCTGGTGGTTTTTCTCTTCAAAATCATACTGGAACCTTTTCATACAAGCTGAGCATGCTCTCTTTGAATGCTGCTTCACCACAGGGGGTTCCAGTGAGCACAGGTGAAAGCTTAGAATTGGGGAGCTGGTCTGGATCATTGAATGGTGTTGGTGTTGGAATATGGTAATAGGAAGTTAACATGAATGGAAAAACACACACTGCATAGTGCAGAGTGTAGTCTTTAGGGCAGATGAAGTGTGTTTTATGTATATATGTGGTTGATATTGAACATTCAGTCTTTATAGGATATAAGCAATTATGCTTGTGATTTCTAGGAGAGACCTGGTTTAACCAAGGTAATGATGATTTATAAGGAGATGTTTATGTCTGTTAGTTCATTAGTTCTGGACTTAGTTTTCAGCTCAAAAAGTCTTTGGTGGCATATGAATGTCAACTGTGAACCTTTTAATTCTGCTCTGTTTTAGAAGGTAGCACAGGGACAGATGGAAGAGAGTTGGGTGTCTCTGGGGAAGATCTTGTGAGGTGAGGGGGAGAGTAGAGAACCTCAAATTTGAAAGAAATAGAGTGTAAGCATAAAGCTCTGTCTTAAAAGCTTTTTTATTCTTCATGGGATGAATTTGTCTGCAAGGTACAGATCCAAGAGTAACTTCAAGTGGTCTTTGTGGGCTGTGTTCTGTCTTTTCGTGGCTTTTCATGGCTGCATCTTGTCTCCTTTGGTAACTGAAAGAGCAGAACTGGGAGAACACTGGCTGATGGAACTTAGATAAAAGTAGAATTTTGGTGAAATGAATGTTATGTTGCTAATCTTTTTCATTCCAGATAACTAGTCCACCAGGTTGTGGCAAAACTCAATTTTGTATTATGTTGAGTGTTCTGGCTACACTGCCTGTAAGCATGGGAGGACTGGATGGGGCTGTTATATACATCGACACAGAGTCTGCATTCAGTGCTGAAAGGTAAGATGCAAGATTCTAAAATACACACAACTTCTTAGCACCTTTTGTCTTGACACCTTCAATTATTTTCTGAGCAATAATTGTGCATTTTTAAATACTGGTGGTAATTATTGAACATTCCTCTGGCACATGGAGTTATTCCACAGACAAAGAAATTAATTTAATAGAATGATTTGCTCACCTTCCTAATTTTTATATGAGGTTGCAGATTCCAGTTCCAGTATGACAAGATGGATGGCATGATCTCTAATTTTTAAATGGTTTTATCAGCCCTGTACCTGAAATCTTGCTTTACAGTTTGGTTTGTGGAGTTAACAGGATGTTAATTAGAGTATGTAAAGGCCCAGCATTTTGGTTGCAGAGGCAGTGGAGGTTTTCCAGTGAACAGTGGGACTGATGTTGCCAGTTTTCCCTCAGATTTCCATCCTATTTCTGTTGAACAGTGCCTTGTGCCCTCCTGTGTTTCTGATTCCCTTCTGCAGTTACCTTGCAGCTCCTATATCCTTAGCAGCTATGCAGTACTGTATTACCTTACTTCTGTAACATCTCTGGTTCTTTTAATATCTCCTGTTCGGCCCATGCAACCCAAATGGCTCGGCTGTGCACCTCAGTGCATTCGAGTGCTGAGTGGACAGGAGGCACCCTATGCTGGATTGCTTCAGAGCTGTACGTATGGGTTGCCACTCTTCCCATGTTAACTGTCTGATTAATTGTGCAGTGTTTCATTAAATGTAGCTCTAACTAATTTTACTTAGTTACCAATTTTGCTAAACTTTGTGGCTTTGGTATTTTTGATATTATTACTTTGTCCCCATTGTTTGGAATGAGCAGGTTCAAAAGTTCTTAAGGTGTGGGTGTCTGTGCTGGTTACAGAGGAGTGGAAGCGGTCTTGCTCTTGACAAGCCACAGCTGAAACCAGGGAGGACAAGCCCTATAAAAGAGGGGGTTGGGTGCTCCTGAGTCAGTCAGAGTTTGCTGGCTGTGCTGGGAAGAGGAAGGGTCGGGTGGCTGGGAGAGAGACAGAAAAGGTAAGATGTCATATGAGGGGCAAACAGGGTCAAGTGGCCAGGCCAGAGAAGGTAAGCTGTTATTTGAGGGACAAACAGGGTCAGGTGGCCAGGTGAGGAGCAGAGAGGACTTAGCCAGTTGTGCAGCAGAGGAAAGAAGGAACAAGAAGACTGTGTGTTGTGGCCAGAGGGCAGGGTCTGAACTTAATGTGTGCTTTGTACTCCTGGGTCTGGGGAATAGCAGCAGAAACAAAGTTTAGTCCTCTGAAGGCTGTGTGGTGCTGCCCAGGGAGAGAAGGGAGAAGGAGTCATAAGGCTGAGTGATGCTGCCTGTGGAAGGAAACAGAAGGCAAGAGAGAGAAGCTGCCTGAGGAAAGTTTAATTCTCCAAAGAGTATTGTGTCTGTCTCAACTGTGGCATATGATTGCGACTGTGACACATGTAACCAACGGTTGTGGGCAACCACGACATTAAGGGTCTGGAGAAGGACAAGAAGTAGTCTTGTTTGTGTAGAAAAATGGGCAGAAAGAGGTTCAGTGAAATAATTTATATATTTCAGATGATTTAGTAGCTGTAGCCGTGGCATGTATCTGGAGTATCAAAGTAAATGTATTTCCGTTGATTATTCATTGCAAGCTATCATGGATGAGAAGGTGGGATTTCTAACCCTGCTTTTTGTCAAGTTAATGTTACAAAAGTTTAAAGTATAGCATATCAAAGAAAAAAGCTTCAAGCAATGGCTCGGCAAAGTATAGTGTTTCATCCTTACGTACCGCTTAAATTTTTTTTCAGGTCCTTGAAACGTAAATAGTGAAAAAAAGTAGGACCTAAAGAGTGAGTTAAGACTTGTCTCTTAAAAATGAGTGCTAAAGAAAAGGGATGCAGATGAAGCTGAAACTGCTGAAAATAGAATAGGATGTAAAAAGGAAACATGGCGAAAATCATATTAAGATGAGAATATTTATGTATTAAGGCATTTAATATTGCTGAGTTGCAAATGATAAACAGTATCAGCAGACTGACTATATCTTATACTTTAGTTGTTGCATCCTTTAAGGAGCTGAACCATCAGGACCAGGGAGTTGCACATCCCCTTTTCCCAAGGTGGAAAAGGGTTGGGAGCTGGAGTGTTTGCCACTTGTGGACAGAGAGAGAATTTGCTCAGCTGAGTGGAGAGAAGGTGTTGGGGCAATGTGACAGTAGCCTTCCCTTGCCAGTGAGGAGCCCTGAAGGAGATGGCACAGGGAGACAGCAGGCATAGACTGAGCTTCATTTCTGGGCTGATATGTGGAGAAGCTTTACAATTCCTAACTGTCTTTGTGGTGAAAAAGCTTTGTCCAGAGAGGTGGTGCTGCCTCAATCCTTGAATGTTTTTGAAATAGGTAAAGACTCAAGTAACTTGTTTTGACTTCATAGCTGGCACTCCTTTGCACAGGATATTGACTCAAAATCTCCTGAGTTCTCTTTCTAAATTGATTTTATATTTGTTTTCCCTAAAATCACTTTAATTTTGTGTTTTAATGAAAGGAGCCTAAATTTAAAGAGAGATAAGGAGTAAGTTGTGCCCACAAGTATAATCCACTAGATGCCACTCTTCTCAAGCTATAGGTGGTGGGATATGTCTGCTTAAAATATTTTTTATTGAGTGTTTTTTGTTATTAAAAATGAAAATCTTTATTGTGGAAAAAATTTTCTTTGTGGACTGTAACTACGAGTTTCAAAGTGAAATTCCTGGATCATCTCTTTAAGGACCTAGGTGAAATTGCCTTGTGGTCAGAGGAGTGGAACTCCATACCAGTGATTTTTTGAGGAATTTATAGGCAGTCAGCGTTTCTAAAATGCATACTATTTAATTTTCTCAATGATTTTATGTGTAAAATATAATTAATTGAAAACTGTTTAGTTTGACATCTGTGTGAGATTTTTTCCAAGTTGTAATTTGTGAATATGAAAGTATTTTGACAGCAAACAATAAATATCCAGCTGCCTCTGACTTCTTTTGGTGTTATCACCTGTTATCTGATAGGCTTCCTTAGTCTACTCTGATAATAACCAGTGGTATGCTTAGCAATTGTAATTCAAGGTTTTGATGGGTTATGAATTTGCTGATAAGGTAGTGGAGAGCATTTAGTCATGGAACCCCCACATTCAGTTCTGTCAGTAAAGGAGCCACTTCAACTGTTCGGTCTTTTTGTTACATCCTGTAACATCTTACATGCTGTTTGTAGCTGTGGTATCTGAATGAATGGATGTTCAGCTGCAGATGCCTTGGCAGCTGGAGCCTCAGTCACTTTGTGACACAGTGGTTTTACTTTCTTTTTTGTTTGTTTTTTTTTTCCTGTGTTCTAACAAGTATATTTTAATAAGATTTTATAAATCCTTTTTATAAATAGATAATGTAAACTAGAAACTGTTTCAGTGAAAGTCTCCCATCCAAATAGCATTGTTCATGTTTTTTATCTGTGAAAAGACTTTTACTTTGTCAGGCATATTTTCCATACCATATATGTACTGCTTGCATAGTACTTGGAGTTGAACTGGGCTCTGTTCTTTGCAGTCCTGCTCCCATGTTGGTTAGACCTTATAATGGATCTTCTGTTTCTTACCAGCTTGTTAAATTTCTTTGTGGTGACACGAAGCCCACTCTGATTTCACTGCAGGATAAAGGTGAAAAGTAACATGGTTAGAGTTGGAGAGTAGCTTTATTTAAATTGAATTAATACTTAGATAGATAAAATAATGAGAATAGGAAAATGCTTGGTCATTGAGTGGAATCTCTGGTACAAAACTTGAAGAACTTAGGGCATATCTCCTCAAGTTTATTTACTTTCTTGGCATACAGATGCAAGATGTCTTTCCCTAGTGTACCACTGGCTCAGCATCTCTGAAAAGAGAACCTAACTGTTCTGACTTCCACTGTTTCACTCTGACTGATAAAGTATGCTTTTCCTTTTAAAAAGGTTTCCAGTCTTAGCTGGCATCTGCTTATGGTTCAGAGCTTTGCTCTGTTTGCTTTCTGAATACTTGATGCCTGTGCCTAATTATCTTGTATTGTTCTTGTTGCAGTTTTATGCTTTCTGTGTTTTGGTGGTATTTTGTTTTGTTTTTCTTTTTTGTTTGTTTGTTTAATAGGCTGATTGAGATAGCAGCAAACAGATTCCCTACTTATTTTGGCTCAGATGAAAAGCTGCTCTGCATGACCCGTAGCATCCACCTGTACCGAGAACTGACCTGTTGCAGTGTACTGAAGAGGTACTCTTTTCTGGAGTTTAATAAAAGACAATTTTGCCTGGATTGTCTGTAACAGTGGGGTTTTTTTTTTTGTATCAAAGTTTTATGAAGAGTAATTAATTTGAGACCTTTTCATGTGGATACCAGCATGGTCTCCATCAAAGTAACACTGCTAAAGAAAGATGGAAATGTTTTCATTTCATAGCATGTGACTAATTCACTTGATGGTTTTTAAATTTCTGATAGACAATTTTTATGTGATCTGATCCTTGTAAGCCTTTAAAGGGGAATGTTCATGAGACAGGTATTCTCTTGGATTGTGGAGAGACCATAGTATAAGAGTTAGATTTTCCATGAAATAGAAGTTCCTCCAAAGTAGTTCACTTCCAGGAAGATGGGGATTTCTTCAGCAGTGGGAGGGAGGAGTTGTTTAGCAGTCACCAGCCTGAGTGCAGTGTTGTATGGTCATGTTGTTACCTTATATTAATTTGTGAACATATGTTGCAATGAAAATTAATTAAGTTATATTTTAGCATCATGTTGTGTATTTTATGTTAGTGGGAGAATTATTATCAGAATAGTTTTTTCTCCTAATACAGCTTTATCAGAGAACAGCTAGTAGCATATTAAAGAAAGATGGAATGGCTTGAATTGGAAGAGAACTTGAAGAACATCTAGTTCCAAACCTCCCATTGTAGGCAGGGACACCACTCATTGGTCACGTTGTTCAGGGTCCCATCCAACTTGGTACTGAACATTTTCAGGAATGGGGCATCCACAGCTTCTCTGGGCACTGTGCCAGTGCCTCACTACCCCCTGAGTCAAGTATTTCTTCCTGACTTCTAATCTAAATCTCTCTTCTTTTAGTTTAAAGCTATTTCCCCTTGTCCTGTTACTATCTGCTCATGTAAAAAGTCACTCTCTCTCTTACTTATAAATCCCCTTGAAGTACTGGAAGACCACAGTGAGGCACAGTTTCAATGCCCACTTTACTTGCTCTCTGCCATTCAGGGGTTGTACAGCATATTGTTGCTACCTAAAGTTCTTCCAAAACTCTTTTGTGGAGAGGTCCTGCCTTGAGCCCACTGAGCCTCAGATTTATTTTCAAATCTCTTTAATACATGCACATGTTAATGGAGGTGGTGTGTGAGGAAGGAAAAAGAGGGGCTGACTTTAAGCTTGTTAAAGGAATCTTTATTCTAAAAATTAGTATTATAAAATGGTTCTATTATGTAAATAATGCTATCAGTGACTTTTTTTTTTCCTTTTAGGATTATGTCTTTGGAAGAAGAAATTATTTCAAAGAAAGTTAAACTTATAATAATTGACTCTGTTGCTTCAGTTGTCAGAAAGGAGTTTGATACAAAACTCCAGGGCAATCTGGCAGAGAGAAGTAACTTTTTGACTAGAGGAGCATCAATGTTGAAGTATTTGGCAGAGGAGTTCTCAATACCAGTAAGTTCTTCCTCCTTTTCTAAGTTTTTACCTTACGGTATCAAGTAACAGAAGAAGGAAAATGACAGGAAGACAGAAACCAGACAATGATTCTAGCAGGAATCTTTAAGCAGGTACCAGCTGGAATATAGTTGGGAAATAGAAGAACAGTAATGGTTCTGCTTGGTATGTTTCTTCTGTGGGTTTTTTTGTTTGTCTGTTTCTTTTTAAAAATTTCTTAGAAATTATTTTTATTTTTTGTTAATTTGGGACTTTAAATAAGAAGTTACTAGAGTCTTCAGCTGTCTCTCAGTGCTTTGTTTTGTTTTTTTTGGGTTTTTTTTCCCCTTAAATCCTAATTTTTCCTGCCATTAAATATTGTTTATTTTGACGGTTCCTTTGTACTGCATTGTCACTTTACCTAATTGCATACTCTGGGTAGGTGAAGATTTTTTCTGCCCGTTTCTTTTACTTAAGTTAATGGAATCTCAAAAATGCTTATGCTCTGGAACAGTGTAAGTTCCTTTTGTGGCTGATAATGTATGCTAATTCCTGCAGAAGGGAAGGTAACAGCTCAGCAAATCCTTGTCTGTAGACTTGCCCATGAAATGCAAAGGAAGATGTGGATACTCAGTGCAAGGACTGGGTAGACCTGACTGAAAAGTGCTTTGGAAGATGTAAACTGTGTATGTTTGTGTGTGTGTTTATTATGTGATCCACAAAGGGTCATTTCAAAAGATATCATTGAAACTCAACTCTTTAAAGTATTTCCTGCCATGGGTAACCTACTCATCACTCCAGTGTAAGAGAGAAGCTGTGGGAAGAATGTGAATAAGACTGGCGGGGCCTTTTTCACTGATGCTTGTGAGGTCACAGAAACTATCACCTCAGAAATAGGAAGTGTGGAGCTGCTGATGTAACTTAAGAGGAATGGATTTCCTTCTGCCATGTGACTTTTCAAGACTTCTGATGGAGAAGATTAAACCCTGCCTAAGTGCCTTTAAAGTTCATGTACAAAAGACAGCATCCCAGTCACTGCACCCAGTAATGTTATAAAGCCAGAAAGGAATTGTCTGTAAGCATGTACACTCTGATATTTTGAGAAAATATTATGCAGTCCTTTTAGAAAGGGGAGAAGTTTTATCAGAAGATACGATTTTTTCTCTATTTCTCCATTTTCTTCTCTTTTAGGCAGCCCCTGTCCTGCCCTCCACCTTCACTGAGATGGTGAAGCTGAGCTAGATTTGAACCTCTGACATTTCAGGCTGCTGTCCTGCTTGGTCAGAGAGCAGTGTTGATATTCACAGAAGTCTTAGAATTGGACAGTATGACGTAGCCTGAGACTGTGATCCTAATTCTTCCTACATAAGAAGAATATAAAGCTCTAACATATAGAGGTTTCATTATGTTAAAGCTGACATGTTTGCTTTGTGACATTTTCAGTACCTGATGTTGAGATTGTTTCTCATTGTGAACACTTTAGTAAGGAGTTCGGGGATTTTTAGGAGGAACTTGTGCTTTGATTACAGCTTTTGACTTTTTGAATTGGTCCATGAGAGGTCTTACCTTTTAAATAAAATCTTTAAAGATCCATGTAATTGCATGTGAATACACAAACTGAAAGCTTGTATGTTTTTAAAGCAACTATTGATTAGATTTTTCAATTTATTAAGTGCAAAACTACTCTTTTCATTTATCATCTTTGGCAAACATTGCTTGTTGGCTGGTTCTAGAGTATTTTAAAGATTTGTTAAAATTTATGCTGCAAAATAAACTCTAGTAAGTCCTATTAATTAAGAATTCTAGGAGGACTTGGGCTAGAGATTTGGGTTCTTGCAAACATGGATTCCTATGCAAGGCTGTCTGGCTAACATGCATAATTCAGTGTTGGACTGTGTTGTGCATCTGCAAGTGTTGGCACATACTGCAAAATCAGTCTGCTTTTCCATGTGTTCCATTAACTTCCCTTACAGAATGTCTGGGGTCTCACTGTAAATAACTGTGTTGGCATTATTTCAGGTGTTTTTACTTACCTAGGAAATAATGAATATAAATTTGGGACTAAAGACATGAGTAAGGTTGCAAAATGATTTAGATCACTAATAAAATGGACACATGGATGTAACACTTCATGGCACATTCAGTGCAACTAAATACTAAATTGGGCAACAATTAGGGAGACTCAGTATGAGGCTGATAGGATTTGAACTTGAAGTCAGTCCTTCTGGCTGTAGTTAAAGGTCTGGTGAAAAACTTTTAGTAGTTGAACAAAGGAATTAGAATTTACGAGATATTAGCTATAACTCTTCTTGGAGCAGTACATCTGCTATTGACAGTCCAGAGAGGGTGGTGAAAAAGCAGCTTCTAGAGAGCAGCCTTGACTATGAATGGGGGAGAGCAGTCTTAGTGAAGAAGACATAAGGTGCTTGCTTTGTTTAGCTTAGCTAAGGAAATGTTAAGGGCTTCTTCATTAGTCAATATGCACCTACTCGGTGGAGAGGCATTTGATCAAAGCTCTCTTTGGCTGACACAGGTGCACCACAGTTCTGTGGCTGGAAGCTGAATTAAGCAAGTTCAGACTTGAAATAAGGGGTGTGTTCTTACTGGCCTAATTAAACATTGGAAGGTGTTACTAAACATAAATAGCTGCTTATCATGAGTATGTTCAAGTGATCATTCCTCCCTCATTTCCTAAAAGGGAAATGGGTTCAAATAGTGTTAAGTTTGTGGAAACCCTGTGCTGCCATGTTATGCCAGAGTTAAAAGGATTTTAATGCAGTTGGCATTATATGTTGCAGTAAGGCAGATGGGACTTCATGCAGGCAATGGCAGTTTCTTCATGCAGGAAAAGCCAATTCTTTATTCATGTGACTCATTTTTGTACAGTTTTCACAGACCTCATGTTGAATTCTAGTTGGTTAATAGCTTTATTGCCAATTACTGTCTTGGTTAGTAAAAGGTATTTTACTTGTCTATCCAATCTCTCTATCCTTGGTTAGTTTACATATTTTTGTTTGCTGAATCTCATGGGACAAATCCCTTGTTATTGCAGGTGCATTTGTTTTTCACCCTCAGAATAGGTTGTTGTGTTAATTACCTTCATTCTTATGATTTTTCACATGGGAAGTTCGCTAGCTGCACTTAGAAGTAACAGGCCAGCTGACAGGCTTAAAGAAACAGGCCAGTTTAGCAGAGCAAGGCCTGATTTTATGAGGCCTTTCTTTTATTATTCTTCTACCTGTCCAGAGTAATTATAAACTCTCTGTTTATAATTATGTGTTTGTGGTGTCAGGTTATTGAGTTTGATGTGCAAAAGTGGCTCATAGCTTTTACCAAACTCAAGGGGAGCTGTTTCAAACCCAGGTAGCTCTATATGGTATTAAGTATTTGGAAAAAAAGTTGGCCTTGATTATATCAAAACTGGTGGTGGTTGTTCATTAACCTCTCTGCACTTCTATTTTCAGATTGTAAAATGGGGCAGAACTATTCAGTGAGAGAAGGTTGTGAGGCTAGGGTCATTACTAATAACAAGGAAATTGTACTGAGTCCAGGACAATATATAGATGCTCCTTGGAAAGTAGCAGTTGCCATCTTCAGTGTAAAATTTAAAATAGCTATAGTAAATGAAAACTTAATCCATGTCTTGAGATGAGAAAGAAAATAATAAACATATTAATTGAATGGTACCATCTTAGTCACTGAATGAAGCTAGTGAAAGTGGTTTGTGATTGTCATTTTTTTGCTTGACTTAATTTTTGGTTGTAGGTTTTTTGTTTCTTTTTGTAGTTGTTTGTAAAGTACAAAGGCAGGCAATTTTTTTAAAAAATTATCAACATTAGTAAAACTCAAGTCACTTCTCAAAAAATGAAATATGATACCTGATTGCCTTTTTTTATCTTTTCTTCCTTGTAACTTAACAGTAAGCCCAGGTTCATTCCAGGCATTTGAAGTGATGCCAGAGCAGAGGCAGCACAAGGTTTAGATCACTTAGGGCTGGTTGACAGGTGACCTGGCAGCCATACTGGTGACTGAACAGTCTCGAAGCTTTAGCCTCCATGGGGTGCTACGTAGCAGTGTCCCTTTTTCCCTTTCCTGTACAGAGTTGTAACTAAAACATACTTTTTTCCTCACAGGTTTGGTTGGAACTAGCTAGTCAGATCAAAAGCAATTCCTGGAAACTGAGAAGGGCAGCTTGATTATCAATGAAACAAAATCCCCTATCTTTTTGAAATCCAGTGAATATGCAAATCTATATGAAAAATTTACATTGTCTTAATCTGTTAATAGAGCACCTTGTAGTTCAGAGCATTTGGATCTGAATGTCTTCTCTTACAAAGTGTGTTGATGCTATCTACCAGATTACGTATTTAAGCAACAGTAATCAGTCCTATATGTTTCCTGTTGAGCTTCCTGACTTCCTTAGCCTTCTGAAAAAGAATGCAAAATATGCTTTGGATTTTCTTTCATCTCTTCTTCCATATTCACAGGAAACTGTATGTTATTAGTAGGTGGTATTTGGTGAAAATAATTCAGTTTTTGTGCTGGTTGAGAGATGTCTCCTTTTCAGTTATGAGCTAAAACTCAAACCCAATTTGACTAGAATTGTTGTTGAAATTGAAATATTTACCTTATAAAATTTGTTGTTCATAGACTCTAGATTTTCTAGTCATTAATACTTCAGAAAATACATGAAGCTGGCTGTGAAGCTTTTTCACATCTGTGGAAAAGTACTCCAGAACTGGCAGTTGCAAAACTAAACTGCTTTAAGCATTCTTTTAAATGCCAAATTGAGACTGATGATGAAATTTGCTCTGTAAAGCCCTAAGGCTAATCAAATTATAGCATTTGCTGTCCTTTATGCTTTTGTCTGGATTGTGTTCTTAGATCACTGAAGTGAACCTTTGTTTTTTATGATCAATATGTTAGTTATTGTTACCAGCAAATGTATAATAGTGTGGTCTGTTCTTTTTTCATTTGTTCATTCTGAAAATATGAATTAACTTAGGACGAGAGACTTTACTCTCATGTGTGTTTTTTTTGGTTTTTTTTTTTTTTTCAGGGCAAATAAAAGACAAACCTTATGTAATTATTCTCCAATGCTTTTATTTTCTATGCTAAATAAATTAAAAGTAGTTCAAGAAGCCCACAAGTTCCACAGGTAATATTTTTTCCCCATTTAGAATCAACATGCTCCATTTAAAAACTAAAAATACACTTGATATTTCTAATATGATAACAGATCTGTCAGTCCATTTTCTTTTCAGATGCTAATCTCATAGGTTGTAGTTTCAGTGCTTCACAATCACTTATGCATTGTGCTCCTTAAACTCATACCAGCATTTTCATTTATTTGAGAAAACCAAATGTTTAGCTAAATGTATATTTGCTTTTAGGTTGAGTAAGTTTTTTTTTTTTGTCTCCCAAGTTTTTTTTTGTCTCAAAATCATTTCATATGGAGAAATTACTTGACATCTGCAGTGCCTTTTCTGCTGTCTTTTGATAAGTGTGTTTACTTGTATTGTCTCATCTTCCTGCAGTAAAGTGTCTCAAAACTGAAGTGCCTCGGTTGGCACAGAGGGAATATTCAAGCTGTTAGTTTTCTTTTTGTTTATAATCAAGTATTCCCATTTGGCCTCATTCTTGCTTCTTTTTGTTTCTCATAGATGGTTGCTTGTCACCTCCTCTGCACTTTATTTGTTGCTGTTCTGATATTTGAAAATATTAGTTTATGGAATGCAAAACAAATTCCAAAATAGAAGATTCCTGAAGAAAAGTTGTTTAGATGCCAGTTCCCTTTGAATTGGAAATAAGTATCTAAAGAGTTTGGTAAAAATACATAATTGATTTGTTGTTACATTGTGTAGCAACACTGTATGGTGACTTTTCCAGAATTATAGGGATACATTAGACTTTCAGGCTATATCGGGACTGTAAATCTGCTGAAATGCAAACTTGGTTTTTTATTCTTTGCTATTAAAAAGTATTTAAGCCTTTAAGTTTATTAAGTTTTTTTAAGTTTATTGTAAGTTTAATACCAGTGTTACAGAAACTGTAATTGAGTTATCTTTACAGGTTGTTTGAAACTAGAATAAAAGAAACTTTACTTACAAAACTTAGAGAATTGATTCTACTTTGAAGTTTTCTTGAAAGAGAAATCTCTTACTAGTTATGCCACATTGAATCATGTGTTTCTTTAATGAAGAGTTAATGTTATCAGAAGAAAACCTTTTGGAACTGAGTTACCAGAATTTAACTAGCCATATTTAGGCCAGATGTGATTCAGACCCTTTCTAGTGGTGAGAATTCTGTGGAAAGTATGTGTCCTTTTCTGTTAAGCTGCTGATCATTTATGTACTGTTATGTCACTCAAGTTTTAAGCATATTTTGGGTTTATGTATGTATGTGAACTTGAATACCCTTTCCAACTGCTAATAGAAGCATCTTCCTATTTCTACATAATCACACTGAACTCCTGGCCATCTACTTGCTCAAATTTTAAGTAATAATGTAGTTCTTCTTTCAGTCTGGGGCCACTACTTGTGTTGTTCCTGTCCCTCTCCTTTCATATGAGTAGCTTTCATACATTTTTCCAGAAAGTTTGTGTATTTCTCTAGGTAGCAGCATGAAAGTTAAAACAAAGTGCCTGATTAGAAGACACAGTAGAGCATTTGAACCTGCAGAATTTTATTAAGATAATTCACCAGGTTCTTGGAGAAACTCAGTAGTCCTCCAATCAACTCAGTAGGATAAAAAGATCCCAGTGTCTTATGCTAATCATACTGGGAACATTTTCCACAGAAGCATAAATATTTAGAATCATGTAGATTTTGCACAATTTGCTGACTTTATTCTTCTGTATGAAACAGAATCTTTGAGTAGACCTGCCTTTGTTTTGAGCCATGGAAAACAGTAGTTAATTTATTTCCTAAGTCAGGAAGATTACTTCCAAAACTAACTTTCTTTAAAAAAAAAAAAAAACAAACAAACATTACTTGTTCTCTTCAAGATGTTTCACTTCCTCTGCACCAAAATTCATGTTGGTTTCTTTCATATCCTCATTAAATGGTGAACTGAACAACATTAGAAAATGGCAATTGTTGTAGCTGTACTGTATCAGAACTTTTGGTTTCAAACATACTCTTTTCTGGTATAAAGAGGAGCACCTAACCTTGTTCAGTGCGCTTCATCTGTTTAAATAACAAATAGTTTGTGAAATGAGCATGGTGAGGCACTGGAACAGGTTGGCCAGGGAAGTTGCAGTGTACCATCCCTGGAAGTTTCAAGGCCAGGTTGGATGAAAGACTTATCTAGCTGAAGGTTCCCTGCCCATGGCAGAGGAGTTGGAACTGGGTGATCTTTGAGGTCCCTTCCAACCCAAACCATTCTATGATGTTAAGATTTCCTACCCTGTTATACTTAGCAGTACTTTCATGCCCAGAACTGAGTCTATAGCTTGGGATTTTTAAATTAAGTATTATTGTGTTAGCCTTTATTTTTTTACAAATACCTGCTTAAAAAGTAAATGTCAGAATCTCACATTTATATGAACAGTGCTATTTATGAAGTGTGATTTGGTATTACTTTTGATTTTTGTTGTTGTTTACTTGGCAACCAAGATGGTTAAAGGAGAGTTAGAGAATAGTGTTCGTTCTTTCTTTCTTTGCCCTTGCTAATACTTCATAAGCTCAGTTTTTATTGTAGACTGTTTGTTTCAATTATTCCTCCACTCCACAGTATTGAGCAAAAACCAATTTTGATAAAAGGGGGTAAATTCAACTGTTAGTTGTTAAAGTGGTGAAGGTAGGTGGCTTTGTCTTGTCGTGTGGATGTTAAAAATTATCCTCAGAAGGTGCACAGCTTTGTTTTAACTTAAAATGGCTGGTTAAAATGTAATTATAACTATCTTCAGTACTGCTGCCATTTGTATTCTTTTTTAAATGTGTCTGGAGAATATATGTTTATGCAGTTTATGGCCTGACACTGTTCCTTTTGGACCATCTATACCATAAAATATTTAATACTGCCGAGGAAAAGGACTGAGAAATGGTAGAGCAATGTTTCCTGTTTTCATGTGGTGGTGAAGTATAGTGAAGGAGGTAGTTTAAAGTTATATGATACTTGAATTCGGTTTGTTTTTTCTTTTAAAGTATTCCCTTCATTGCTTTTTCCATTTTACAGTGCAAGTGACTTTGCCAAAAGCTATCATTCTGCACGATTGCACATATGAAATTATGTAGAAGGAGCCCCACCAGGATTAATGTATAGGAGAGGGAGTTGAGAGGAATCAGATTTTATGACCAGGTTTATTTTTGATCTGCTATATAATTATGCACAATATTTGCTATAAAGTAGGGCAGGCACTTTCTCTGATATCTGCCTTGACTTGAATTTCTGAAAGAATTCTTCCAAAGTAAATAGTTTCCTGTGTTTTCTAACCCTCATTGTTGTTACACTTCTCTGGGTTACCTTCAGCTGACTGACGTAATCTTGAAAGTGAGGTGCCCAAACCTCACTGGACAGTATTCCAGATGAATCTCTAGCCAAGTTTAGATATGGAGAAGAATTTCTTCTCATGCCTTGCAGGACATCCTCATGTTTATGCATCGTAACAGTTTGCTTTCTTTGCAGCAGCCTGTTGCTGTTTACGTACCAATTGTTAAAATCTTGGATCTGCGTCTGTTGACATTGTTGCTTAGCTAGTTGTTCCTTCTAATGTTATTTTTCTTGACTTGCCAAAATGATTTTGAATTCTGATCTCATGGTTTACTTGCAGTTTCCTCCCTGCTTACCTGTTTTTGCAAGAAAAATGATCATTCATTCTGTTACTGATTCTTTGTGTAACTATTGGATAGAACCAGACTTCATGCAGACTGTACCATTTTATTCAATGAGAGACCTTCAAACACTGACAACTGCTGTGTGTCATTTTACAAGAAACTTTGCATAGATTAATCTAGGTATAGTTTTCTAGTTTTAGTAACATACCTGTATTATGATGTTCTACTGCTAAAATAAAAATACAGTATTTGTATAATAATACTGGAGGATTTTTTTATTTGGGTTGTTTTTGGGTTTTTTCCCTGCCCTGTCACATTGATATTCTGTATGTGCTGTAAAAAACAACAATTAATTGTACTGATGGACTTTTATGCCTTGTCTTGGGAGTTTAGGGTTTGACAAGGTGTACTGTTTTGACTGTATGAAAACCTGCCTGAACCTTTGGGCCAATAATCTATTTCTGACTCGGCAGAGAAGTACTTATGTTTTGAGTATTCAATACTTTTTGCGTTTTTTCTTGTGCTTCTTCCTTGTCCTCTGATTTTATTTAAACTGTAAGTTCCCTAAGAATATTTCTCCATTTGCATAATTTATAGCTGAAAGGGATTCTAGTCTTTAGACAGGATAGCAATGCAAAGAATAGTTGACCAGGTTGCAAGTTGTTAGAAAAATCTTGATGGGTCTTGAGCTCCTTGTTGAATCTTGAGCTCCTGTATGAGCTCAGTATAGACAAACTAGTGATTTGATTTCCATGTTCTCTAGTGTAAGTTTGCTTTTTGGTTACTCAGCCCCAGGACTTTCAGGAGTAATGAGGACCAGCTCTGCAATTGTTACTTCTAAGTAATATTGTCCTAGCCTCCCTGAGGCATAAAGGGATGGGGATAAAACAAAATTAAGTTTGGGCAATGCATATGTCTCTTATAATACAAATGTGCCCAGAGATCAAAAGTAAAATTTTACTTTCTTGGGAACCGGGGTAATAGGAATGATGGTACCACTTCCCTCTGTGTCTACAGGATTGTTTTGTGAGAGCATTGCAGTCATGTGGAACTGGGCATTCTACTGGGGCTACTTTTTGATCAAGTTTGGTCTGGAATCTCCATGATGCAGTCTGCTTGCTGCTGTTAACTGCAGAACCTGCCTTTTGCAGTCTGCAAAATTTCCTTCTTTCCACTTGTAATAACAGACAACCAGACTCAACTATTGCAGCTAGATGGTTGATGATCCTGTGCTGCCTTGAAATAGAAGTATCTAGATTTGCAGGGCAGGCTTTTCAGTCTGCACTCTTTCTTCTGCTGTTGAAGCTCTTGTGCATTAGAAGAGTTCCTTGTTTTGCTCTGGTTTCCTTACTCTGTTTTGCTTGGAATTGGAATCTATGAGCAATAGCATAAGGTCTCCTGAGAAACTTCATCCTGATTTTTCTACAAGAAGACTCCCTCTTCTTTATTGAGAACAAGTATATTTATATAATTGTTCTCTGAAGTTTCAGCTATATGTGTTGATTTTTTCACCACAGCTTTGTATTTAAAGCAAAAAACTCATAATTTTAATAGCCTTTAATTCATTTGGCAGAAATTCAATATAAAATGGAGGGAGAGCCATTTCAAATAGAGATTCCTTTGCGAGTCTACATGACCTCAGCAACCTCATCAAAACTGTCATGTTACCTCTCTCTAAAATGCATAGCTATATCTCATTTGAGAATATAACATTTCTGCTGTAATATAGTAAGTAAACAAGATGAGATTTCAAGGTTTTTATTGAATAGAGCTGAACAGTTTTCTGCACTTTTGATTAGATAGGAATGAATGAGCTGCTGGTTTTTCTTGGTGAGACTACATCTGAATTTTAGTAATGACAGTATCTCTTTCCAACTCAATAGTCCTAACATTTAATACTCCAATTTGGATAGGCTCTATTGCCGACTCTGGCATTAAATAACTTTCTTTGTCTCTAGATTCCAGTATATTCCTTATGTTATTTTTGTATTTATTGTATCTCCTACTTTTGACCTAGGCCAAGAGTACTTTTCTCTTCAACAATATCCAAGGTCTTGACTGGATTCTTGGCAGTCCCTGGTATTACATTTTTCATTATGTCCTGATCAGCAAGATTAGTTCTAATACATGAACTGGTTGGTTTTTTTTTTTTTTTTTCCATACAACTGAAACATATTTCTTAGAGAAAAATTGCTTTAGAAGTGTTTGCTGCTTAGATGCTTTTTGTAACTTCATAAAGATCTCCCCTAGGGAAGAAGGAGTCTTGCTTAAGGCTGTAGGCACATGCTGGTGCTCTAGGTGCTTTACTTCGCAAGAACATTAATTTAAGCAAAATGTCTTCAGATATTGGCAGTCTTTGAAATACCAAACTGAATTTATTTTCCTGTAAAACCTATGAACAATAATAGTGAGCTACGGCTGGGTAACAGGAAGTTCAGTGTAGGATGATGTTCTTTCTCTGCAAGTCTTAAATTTTTGCATCATCTAAGGTTGGCATGTTTTGGGCTTGAATAACTTCCTATGGTTGCATGAAAGAGCTCTGTCACAGCTCTTTCTGGAACTGTAATGGGAACTGTCAAATTCCAAGTGCCACAATTTGTAAATCATAATAGATACACACCTTTTTCATTTTTTGGTGGCAGGTAAAATCTGTCAGCATAAATGTGTAATTTCTTCAATTCTAAAGTAATAATACTTGTGTATATTTAAAGAATTTATTTTCTTCTAGAATAATGTAATTTTTTGTTGATAAAATATAATTAAATACTTGTCATCTTTTAAAAAGAGTAGTAGGGAAAAAATTGCATTGTGCATATATGACTCCCACCTGCATTCGGTCGAGTCATTCGCCTCTGACCGTATCTCTTGCCAGTCTAAAATGTTGAAATACAACCCAACAAATTAGGTGTGCATTAATTCCCAAAGCTTTAAGGTTATTTTCCTGCTAAGGGCCACTTATTACCAGACATTAAGTGGTAGTAGACTGGTCTGTTACTAGGATTGTGTTTCAGTGGCCTTCATGTTTTGTTTGTTTGGGTTTTTTTTCTGGTTTTGGAATGTTCGTCAATAGGATTAGTTTGAAAGAATGTCTTCTTTTCAGTAATTTTAATGCTCATTTTTACTTTGAGCCCTATCTGCCCTAAAGAACTGATGTTTTGCACTTGGCTTTTGCAGTCATTCCTTCTGAAGGAATAATTGACTAGGGATAATAGTTGTGTTTCTGTTTTTAAGGCTGAACAATCTTTGCAGAAACCTACACTCCTTAATCACTGCAGCTGAGTCTTTGGATGGTAGAGGTGAGGTCTGGATACTGGTGTTTATGTCATGGATTATTGGTCCAATGACTTAGCTACTGCCTTTTTTTCATGGAACCCTCCAAATATAAGGAGATACTAAACAGAGGAGATCTGTGAATAGCCAGGAAATGAGAGCCTGTATAGCAATCACACAACTTAATTTGCTGGTACTGGAGTGCAGTAAACTACTGGAACTCTGTACATTTCACCAGCCTGTTTGGAATCAACAAGGGAGCCTGGGTGGTATATACTGCTTAAAAATGTGAGCCTAGCCTTGGTACACTTGTAGAGCCTTCTGGAGTTTGGAGCAGAAAACCTAAGAGTTTGTAGCCAGGCCCAAAGCCTTTTCATGTCATGCAAACACTGCAACTGATTCTATTAAACCTAGCTGTATTATTTATGTAAGTGTGGATTTTTGTAACTGTGATGTTCCTCACGTACCAATCATATCCAAAGAAATGCTGGTAATTGAGAATGATCGGTCACTTTACCCCAGTTCATCAGAAGGATAGACAACATTGACTCTCATGGCATAGCAAACTGCCTTCTTTCTAGCAGCTCAATAACTGACATTTAAGATTCTGTTTGAAATTTAACGGGGGGGGGGGTCAGGCAGAACCATAACCAAAGGTGAACACAAAATCAGGGGCCGCCACAAATGATATAAGTAATTGGCTTCTTTTTTTTTTTTTTGAGGCAAAACATAATTTAGATTTGGTCCATAAATTTTGCTAAATGTGAGGAGAAACTCAAGGAAAATGAAATTTCTGCAGTACCAGACAAAAGTGCCCAAGTCATGATGCTGTGGTATCAGTGATAAGTCATATAGGTTGTATTCCTGAAATCTAAAAAATACACACAAACTTAATTACTGGCATGTGCTTCTGTCAGAAACTACAGATGGAATTACAGTGTAAAAATCTTTTTTATCATTGGTAGAGTTTTTTCAATAATCATGTACTAACGCAGTCTGTGACCTCAGAGTATTTCTACTACTCCAGCTTTTTTCTCAGCTTTGATAAATCTGCTTCCCAATTCAGAGTTGTAACTGATGAGGTAAAGTGAAGAAACACTTGATAGGAAGTGTGTGAAAGTTTGGGGTTTTTTTAATGAGCTGAATTGATGCAGTCAGGAAAAGGGAGAGCTCACTAGAAATCTGAAGGGGACCTTGGGGAAACCTGCCTGTCAGCTGGTCTAGTAAAGAAGAGTATTTCTGTCTGTAAACATTTCTTTGTCTAGTTTAGACTCTGTGGAGTTACTGATGAGCATACTATATGAGTTTCCTACCTTTGCTGTGACATTTAATCTGGAGATTCCATTTATGTTTAAATTGCAGGTTTTTAATACACTATAAGATGCCAAATGCTTGTGGTCATTTATATCCCTTTGAATGTGAGTGATCTAGTAAAGTGCATACTACTGATATGCTTAATCATTTGGTATTAATAAATTCCTTTTTGGATCCACTCTCCTAGTGTAGGCATGTGGAGGCTTTATCAGAAGAATAAAGACAGTAGAGTTTTTCTTAAATACAAATACTTGTAAGTTATTTTGTAGAGCAAGCAGCTTAAAGTTTTTGATGATGCTGAAATAGAAGCAGAAAGCTGACCCTCCTCCCCCTTCCTGCAACAAATTTTAAAGCAGTTGGAATTGAAAACTGACATTGAGACTTCTCTTGAGTTTTTGCTGTCATCACCATAGAGCTTCATCTATTGTATATGGCAGCTGAGAACATCTGTCTTTCTCCTAAAGGTTTCCTTTTTCCTTTCCTTGAGTATGTACCTCTCCTGTTTTGCAGGTGAATGTATTTGTTTATCCTTCCTCTTATCCCCTCTAATTTAGGTGTCTAGGGACATCTTTAAATCTACCACCTTGGTATACAAGTCTCAAAATTAAATCTAATTTCAGTCAAGAGTGAGTTTTTCTTGGAAATGGTGAAGAAAGTAGCAGCCTAAATTAAACTCCTTTGTGTGATTTTCTTGGTAGTCTTCTATTTTCTACTCCCTTCTTTACATCTTCATTTTATCTGTTCAAGGCTGGAGAGATGTTCCCCACATGCTTTACAACAGCTGTTGGTTTACAGTGCCTGTTTAGTCATGGTTTCTTGAATTTTTTTAGTTTTCTGAAATAAGCACAACCACATTGTCCTGACCAGTTAGGTTCAAAATGTGTGCAGCTGAAAAATTCAGGCTGTACTAATCAAATTTAGACTCACTAATATTTTATATATTAGTTGAAGGTGAAATAACACTCATAATTTTCTGACAATGCTGTGGACTTGTGTACGTGGATAAATATGTAATCATACACAAATATGCATTTTATCTTATGAGATATTTATATTTTTTCCTGAATAACTTTTTCACCAGGATGACAGGATGCAATATCCTTGCTTTTTGGCTTGTTCACTTGTATTCTGCTGTAGTTCCTACACCCTTTTAAAAGGAACAGCTATGTTGCTAAGTTGTCTTTTTTTAAACTTAGTTATCCTTGTGATAGTTTCTGCTTTCTTGAATCCATCTCTCTCCTGCCTTTTTATTTTTGCAAGTATTCTATTTTGCAAGTATTTTTACAAGTATTGTTAAGTCTTTTGAGACCTTCTTGAATGCTACACATGTCCAATTTAGGTTCCTCTCATTTGTGGTGCTGATGCACAAGCATTTTGCAGGAACAGTACAAGGGATTTTTGGTGCTGTTGGATGTTGTGGTGTGGTTGATTTGTTCCTCTCACTTCAGTTAGAGCACTAATTAGACAACAGATGTATGTTTGAACTGTATCTGTTAAGACTAAACTTAAATGTGCTCGTTCTTCACAAGTCTGTTTTCTCTATTGATAAAATAAAATATAGGTATGGCAAGTGATTTGTAAGAAATAATTTCAATAAGGTTCTTTAATTATACTGAAACTATAGGTATTGGCTTTTGAGTTACCAAAACTTAGAATTAATTCCCTGTTCTAGAAGTCATTGCAATCCATTTTTCTGCAAATTTTTGGACAATGAAATATTAGCATTTACGTTAAAATACTAATCATAGAAGAATTTTCAAGAACTGCAAGCAGATTCTTTTATTTGTGTGCATTTTTTTGGTTCTATGTAAATTGTGTAAATGCTCTGGCAATGTTGGTAGAATATAGAGATAATGTAGAAAGGAGCCAACAACCTTTTAAAAGATGAATCACAGGCATTTTTTGTTTCCTTTGTTTTCCGAATACCAAATATATAGGTATTCTGAATTGCATTCTGTTATTCATTTTGTATTGTACCAGCCCATTGTCCTTAGTTTTGTGTTCTATTGATGGCTTTTCAGAATATGTTTATTGCCTTTTGATAGGAAAACATCTTCTAGCAGCTAGAAGTCGAACTAGAAGTTGTTTGGATTATATTCTTAGCTGTGTTGTCTGGTATCTGCCCTGGCTCAAGTCTGATATGCACAAGAAGAAGAACTTTTAATGAAAAGGATGAAGAATTCTTGTATGGCCAATCTTGTTTGCTCAGTGACTGAAATAAGTACATTATTCCTACTAGGATGTCCAGTGTACTGTCCTACAGTGATTTGGGTGCCTTATTTCAGACTGAGGTATTGAGTGTGTATTTTGCACAGGGCCTGATTAAATTTGCTTTTGACTGTGACTGCTGTTTGACTATTATTAATGGAAAACTGGTAATATTTCTACAATCAAATAAATTGTTAATTGACATTTTTGCAATAAGTGCTTGCTGGAGAGTAATAAATATAGATGGGGTGGTAGAGAAGCTTATTTTTGTATGTTGTAAGTGAAGGTCCTTCCCTTGTTAAGTAAGATTTTGCATAGTTGATTTAGCTGAAGAACTTAAGTATTCACTTTGAGATTGAACACAACAAAGCCTTTATTACCCTCTTGAGTTAGTCAGAGTGCTTTGTCAGCTGGAACATGCTTTGGTATTTGTTATTCAGAGGTGATTTTTTTCATGATACAAATCTTTGATGCTCCCATTATCAGAATTGGGAATTGGCTACATTGGAATATTTTCTGCCAGTTGGTGAAGCCTTTCACACAGAGCAACGTCCACAAGGTGGTGCCTTTTCATCACCCAAAAGGGAGAGGAACTTCTCTTTACAAAGTTGTGTTGGCTTTCTGCCTGTTGCTTGGCAGAAACGAGGAGTTCAGATAACTGAGCTGAGTGTATCCTTTCCTCCCTTAATGTAGGGTGAACCCTATAATTCTCTCTGTTTTTTTCAGCCTTTATGGTTGCAAATTGGCTGTGATGCTCAGAAGTTCAGAGAAGAGAAAGGTAATGGCTTGGAAATCAAAATTGAGCCATGTTGGCTGAATCATGAAAAGATTCTCCCTGAAATACTGGAGTACAGATGAGGGAGGATATATACTGCCAGAGTAAAATCACACCTAGAATTGCAACAGTTTTTTCATCAGGCTCAGGTCACCTTGTTGGAACTATGCAGGATCCTGAAAATGAAAGAATGTGCAGTGCCTTAGACAAGTGCTCTGCAGTGTGGGGAGTGGGCAAAGGGGATCTGGCATAGCCTTGGCCATTTTCTTGTACATAGTTTAGATTTGTTAGGTGAATCCAGATGAAGATGAGGCAGCTGGAATATGTTCTCAAATATTGCCTTCTATTGCAGAATTAGACTTGAGAACAGAACTATTATAAAGGAAGGGTTTTTCACATGACCTGTAAGTAATTCCCAGCTGTGAGCCCTCTGGCAATGAGCATGAAATCCAAAACACAGCTGATAGGGAAAGGGGCTGTTGTCAGCTCCGACTGAACACTTGAGTATTCATAGCATAGTGCTTTAACAGACATTGGAGTACATCAGAATAATTTGGTTTTGAGATCTGTTCAGGGTCCTCCTTCTAGCTCTGTGTGCTTCCAGTTACAGTGGTGATCAGGGCTGAAGGAGAACCAGGTGTGCACCATATTGTACTTCTTTTCTTGCAGAACAGTAAGCCTTCAACCCCCTCTCCCCAACCACTCCCTTTGTACTTCTCTGCCAAATTTCCTGCTGTAAATTGGTCTTATGTTTGCCTTTATGTACCTTGTGACCCCTTCAGAATATTTGTGGTATTTTAAAGCCTGAATTGTGTACATGGCACAGTGTTTAGTTTGGAAGCAGAGTTTAATCACACATGCTGATTGTCGTGTTTATTTTGGAACCAATAAGTAGGAGGCAACCTTTCGTATTTTATTAGTCTGGATGAATTTTCCCTGTTACTTGATAATCATGTATACATTTGGACTTAAAGTCGATATTTAAAGGAAGGCTGGAACACAGATGGCATTTGAATGCAGCCTCTCATCCATTCTGAGGTTGGATTCCATTGGACACCTACACTTGGGTGTTTGTGGTTCACTGTGGTGACAGTGATAGAGTGGCTATTTTGTTTTTAAAGGATTGTGTATCAGTTCTCTCTATGTGCCAGTGAAGCTGAAGTGGGGGCTCTTCTGGAAAGAGCAATATTTAGAGGAAAGTATCTTTATATTTTTTTTTCTTCCATCTACTACAACTAAAAGGAGCTGTGTTTGCACAAGGAGTTTATAACTCTGAAGCCCTGACCTTATTTTGTTTGCTTCCCACACATCTGCATTTACAGCAGAATATGCAATATAGGATAATAATTTGCTACTCCCCCCAACCTGCCATCTACCCCTAACATCCCAGCAGAACTTCTCCCATGGTCTGCAGTTGATAATACATGGGGGGTTAATTCTAGCCCCAAATCTTAACTTTCTTTGCATGCTGAGGGGCTTGGGGAGAAAAAGGAGTAAGTTTCCATTTCCATGACCTCTCTTTTAATAGAATGTAATGAAAAAGGATGTAACTGAAAGCTGAGAGGCATCCACCAGCAAACTTTAATGTAGCATTGCAAGGACACCTGCCTTGAGTATTTTGACTCCTGAAGCAAAGTAATTTTGATGCAGAGTTCCGTACATCATGAAATGGAAGACATTGTATGAGACAGTAAAAGCTATGTGTTGTGTGAGTAACTCCAAGCTGTATTTTTTCCTGTAATATTTTAATTGTGCTTTCCTTCTATAAGAAGCTTTTTCTCAAGAGAAATGTTGGAATTCTTTCCTAATAAAGCAGTACACTTAAAAGATTTGATAATGCAGGGATTTTCGAGATACCATGTGTTTTCAGTTTAAAGGCCTTGTGTAGCAAAATGCAGTGTTGTTTTCATGACAGTTATCTGGGGACTCTGGATGAAGGCTGTTTCTCTGGTGTTTGCTGTAAGTTTTTTCCCCCATATCTGAGTTCCTTGATCTTGTGCAAGAAAACAGGAAGTTTTAAGAGCATAAGCAAGATGAGAAGAAAACCAGGCTAATTCTTTATTGTGTTTTTTTTCTTTGTTCTGTTTTTAATTGAAAATATGAAGATCTGCTTTAGATCATTATATTAACTTGAATTCCGTACTGCAAAGGTGACTGTCTAGTCTTCTGAGCATAGTGTGTATGTTAATCTGCATGGAAGACAATGCTTGCAGATATGATATTAAATTTGGCATAAAATTGATGAGTTATTTCTGTATGCTGTTTTTGGCACTGTTACATTTCACTTGAGTGCAGACACAGTAGATGGCACTTGAGTCACTAATTTTATGATGTAGGAAAGAAAGGCAAACTTAGTTACAGAGTTAGCTGTTTGTAGCAATAGGCATATTTTGTTGAAAGAACAGCTTCAAATATTTGCTGTCAGTTAAATAGTCCTAGGAAAAAAGGAAAACATGCACAAAATCTTTTTCAGTACAAGTAGGCAATTTCCAAGTCCTTGAGTTTGTTGAAGGTTTAGAAAGAAAACTGGACAGGAATCATAATCAATCTGAATCATAAATATATAGTGTCAAGTTCCCTTCAAACATGTTGCCAGTGTTTGGTTTCATAATCTGTTGTTTACAGCTTATTCTCTAATAGAAGTTCTTTCTTTTTTTTTTTTCCTAGTCTTGCTTTCTCCCACAGAACATTTGTGATGTGACCTCTGATAGCAGGTGAAAGATAAAAATCTGCTAACAAAGTGGATGTCTAACAATATTGTCTTATTATCAGAAGTTTGAATACCACGTTCCTTGCTGTGGCTAAGTTTGATAAGCAAGGCTAAGAATATGCTGGTAGTTCTACTAATAAACATTTGATTTAGGGTATTCCAAAGTGCTTACTTGATGATATGTTTGGTGATGTACCCTTAAACAGTACTGTTTGGTTGTTTGTTGATTCTCAATATTTTCAGTAGTAGCATTAGGTAATGGACTGACAGTTCTCAGAATTGGAGTAGCAGTATGGACTTCTCAAATAATATCCTGTCACTATGATTCAGCACTAAGGTTTATTGCTCAGTTAAGAAGGTTTAGTCAAACTTAGTCTATGATTTGTTCTTTGACCTTTCTGCTGATCCTCTTATAATACTTATTTTAATGAAAATGCTGTCAGACTTGACCTAGAAATGAGCTTCATTTGTGTTATCTTCTTTTGTTGTTTTATCACTCTGCCAATTCCAGGTTTTAGGGTTCATAAAACTGTTTGAAAGCCAGAAATGGATGTTTATTTACTAGAGACCAAAGTTCGCATTTTATCTGTTATTTTATTTAACTGATGTTTTTAAAATATGTAGAGATCCCAGTGGTGCCTCCAAGGCTTCCAGAAGCTGCAGTATGCCATGTCTCCGTGAGCCCAGTGCCAAATCCCTGCCCCGTGGTGGGGCATGGGACACATGGTGTGCAGAATCACCCTCCCTGGTGATGTTCTTCTGGGACCCAAGTCCTTGTGATCAAGGCTGCAGCCCATGGGTGGTGTGAGGCTTGTAGCAGCCCCCTGGTGCTCTGGGCCTGTGGCTTCCTGGAGTTGGGTTGCTTGGGAATGCAGGCCAAGTGGGTAAAGCCTCTGTGGTTTTACAATGGCTGAAATGTAAGTATGGAGATGCCTGGCAGATTGATTTTATCACACTCTCCCAAACCCCTCATGGCAAGTACTGTTTGCTGACGATGGTGGAAGCAACCACAGGATGTCTAAGAACATATCTTGTGTCCCATGCCACCACATGGGACACTATCATGGGCCTTGAAAAGCAAGTGTTAGGGCAACACGGTACTCCAGAAAGAATTGAATCAGACAATGAACCCCAAAACCACTTCAGAGGCACTTGGGCCAGAGAGCATGGCATTGAGTGGGTATAACACACTCCCTGTTGTGCACCAGCCTCTGAAAGATGGACCAATGGCGTGGACTGTCAAAGATTACACTAAGGGCAGTGCGTGGTGTGGCCTTCAAACACTGAGATACATGTTCAGCCAAGGCCCCCTGGTTAGTCAACACCAGATGAGCTGCCAGTGTGGCTGGCCCTGCCCAATCAAAATTTTTATATACTGTAGAATCGGATAAAGCTCCTGTAATGTGCATTGAAAACATGCTGGGGCAAACAGGCCGGGTTATTCCTGCCTCCACGGGATTGCTTTTGCACAAGGACCTAAGTGCATTGGTATAGACATTTATGTAGGATCTGCCAATGTTTATGGGATTTGTCACTATGTTTGGAAAAAACTGCTGTGTGTTAAGTAGACATTACCTGGCACTGAGTTTGAACAGTGTGACTTTGCAAGGACCTTACATCTTGGTTTATTTTGCCTTGAATATTTGCCAGTGGGTTTCATTTCTCTGTACTGTGGATGTGTACTGGACAGAAACATAAAAATGAATGGAAAAGTGTTAGGAATTTTATTTGAGGGTGTAAATTATTATAGCTGTGTACTAGCATGATGTCTTCATTTCATGATTAGGACAAGTCCTCTGATGACGTAGGTGCATCTGTCCCTAATTCAGGATGCTCCATTAAGGTTAGAAAATCCTTTTAGCAGCTTGTCATATTTTTTTCCTTCCAAGAAGCCAGCTTTTTCCTCTTTGATTGGGTCTTCCTAGCAGGAGGTGCCGTTTTGCTTTGCCAGTTGGAGAAAACCCACATCCACTTACAAAGACTGTACTGGAACTTAGAGGCATTTCATTTTAGTTCCAGGCAACCATCCCTTTGCTGCTGCCTTTGGACCAGCTCAGCTGTGGAAGAAGTGAGCTAATGTGAAGTGCTTAGTGAAGCCCTGAGGTTTATGGTTGGAGTAATTAAGGAGAGGAATTGCACAGCCTGTACTTGATTTTTGTTTTAATTAGTCTTCCTTTGATCTAGTAACTCAATTTAAATTTTAAGATTTGAATCAACAACCTGCCACAGTATATTGCTTAATTCCTCTCTTTCTCAGCCTGTAGACCGATGTAGAATATGGTTTATGCTTTCTGGTTTTTATTTTGTTAGGAAAGGTTTTGGCTGTCACTGCTACTTCCTATTTTCTACTGAGAGTTTTTCCATCTCTCCCATCCTCTCTTTTCCTCCATTCTCCCCTCTTCTCTCCCGATCACTTTCTTTATCCTCAAATATCTTCACTAACTTCATGGTCATTTTAGGATATAGTTGAGAATTGTTTTAGAAATCTGCCTCAAGCATCTTCATAGATTATCTCCTTCACTGTGAATTAGTCCCACTCTTTCCATGTGACTTCTGATTTATTGGAAGAGCTGTCTTTGTCGCTGCTGCCAACTGCTTCCTGCTCTTCTCTGCCTTGCTGGATGAACTAGCCAATTTTGGTTCTTATTTGAAAAATGTTTTTGTTTTTTGTTTTTTTTTTTTTTACTCCTACCCTGGCATCTGAATTCCCCTTTCCTCTGTGAATATGTTCGATGCCTCAGTTTATCATTGTGTTGTTTTTGTGATTAGGCACAAGAGAATTTGCACAAACATTTTTCACATTGTATCCGCATCTTGGATGTTGAAGTGTGCTAGAAGTCTACTGCGACTGTATTACTGATGAATATTCTTTATTTTTCTAGCAGGTTTTGATTAGTATAGTCTCTATGGCTGTTGTGCAGGCCCTCTTTGATGGAAAGAAACTACAAGCTTTAGAAAGAGAATGGCAATTTAAGTCAGAGGCATCAGGCCAGCCATCATTTCTTGAAGAAAAGTCATGAAAACATTAATATTAACATAAACCAAATAAGACTTTAAGTTTTTGAAGTCTTATCCAAAAACATTTCCTGCCAAAAAGCTGCTGGGCAAATATGGAAAATGGTATAGGAACCTGGTCTATCTGCTTTAGAAAAATAAAACTGTCTATTGACATTACCAAGGTTTGAACTTTGCTTCTAGAAGCTGGATATTTTAGAATTCATCTAAGCTATGTTGCCATTAAGCTTTTCTTGTCTCTGAGTGCATATGTGCCCTTTTATATTTTATAAACAAGCAGAAAACTTTTGGAGCTTCTGATGCAGTTCAGTGCACAAAAATGCTAATACATACATGCTGTACATGTGATCTCTATTTGGCAACCAATCACTCTTTTCTTTTTTTTTTTTTTTTTCCTTCAAGTGAAGGATACTGTGCTTCTCATTTTTCCATGATGATTTGCCTGATGAATGATACAGCTACCTGTATTTTAAATTCCTACCATGATATGTATTCCTGCTAGCTTTTACATTTTGCCTGGTTTGTGTTTCTTATTTTATTCTTGAGACTCTCCAATGCAGCTGCCTTGTGGCTACTGGAATTGCCTAGTAGGTGGATGGAAGGAGACCTCATTTAGCACTTTACCTTATTGGTGAATTTTAGCTAGCTGCTGTTTATTTTACTACCAGCATTACAAAAATAACTTCTGTGAGTTTCTTTAGTTTGGTTATCTAGTTGCATCCATTGCATTTTGCATTAATGAAGCACACAGGAGTTGTGTAGGGTTTCTTCTCAAATGTGGTGGAATCTAGCTCTTGTAATTCTGTATTTACTCTCTGATACTGTACATCTTAGCTTTGATAATGACAATGAAAAGCTGAACCAGTTCAAGTCTTAAGTGATTCCATGGTATAGTAGAATATGTTGAAATATATCAGGTAAATTTTTCTCCTTTGAACAATGAAACTGCAAGTCTTTATAACCTTCAAGCAAGCAAACAGAACCTAAGGAACAAGTGGAGACAACCAAATATTCACTATTTTAAAAATGAATATGCACCTTAAATAGTATAGCCTCTATATGCTCCTTGTCTTTGATTCAAGTGGTGAGAACTTCCTTTGAGAGCTTTTTTTTCCTATTGTAGTTAGAACAGTTTCCAGTAAACTGATCTCTCTTGAGATTTTGAAGAGCAGCAATGAAATAGGTGATAACTAGCAAGAATAGTGTCTTGGCTTTTTTAAGACTGCACACCCTATTGTATTTTTCACATGCTAGGTCACACTGGATATGCCACTGAACTGTTATGATGTACCAAATGCATTTATTCCAACAGTTCTGATTACTCTTAACTGCTTAAAGTGGGATTTGTCATTCACATTGAAGCTATTCTTATGGCAGTGGGTCCCAACAGCTGACACTGAGGTGGAATTCTTGAATGTGGTTCCAAATCAAATAAAATTATATTTGAAAAGGCCCAAGATAAGATAAGTGTAAAATTGTATCTTTACCCATCTTGCATATGGAAATAACTGTATATCTCATACTATTTTAGACTGCTGGCTTGCTAAAGGAATCTCATAATCCCTACCTAGTAGTGCAAGTGATGCTTTGCCATTGCTTTTAAAGAATTTCAGTCCTGCAGGTTGTAGGATGGCTTGGAAGGAAGTAAATAATCTTACTGGGCTCAGGCTTTTTCATTATCTCTGGTAATTTGAAATACAAATGGTAGTGTGAGTGCTGAGTATATGGTCATATGTGAATGCCTGAGAATTGAAAGGGGTACAATTTAATACAGGATCAAGACTGGGAGTCTTCCCATTTTTTCATGGTGCAAGAAGTTTCTACTATGCCTTGCCTTATATCTTATAATTCAAATAAAAGCTGTTTATAGATGTGCCAGCCGTTCTCAGAAAACTGCATAGAAATGCATCCCCTTAGGCCAGAGATCTTTGAACACAGCACTGAGGAAGAGGATAAAATATGCCTGGCTTGTATTCACTCCATTATGACTTCAAATCAAGAAGTAAATATAATAGTCGTATGACCAGGTTCAGCCTTGATAAAGGAGTAAGTATTCTGTACTATGGTCTATTCCATCACAGTGGGAGCTTCAAATAAATCCTCCATCCAGAAGGTTCTTCAAAATACCAGTCTATTGATTCTGCTCTTGCCTACTACAGGGATGGCTGCCTAATAGTGTGAGTTTTTTAGGCATATAACCACAAAACTTTGCAGTCTCTAAGATTTCTGTTCACTGTTTCTCTTTCGATCTTGCAGTTGGCCACAGGTTTGACTTCAGGTACTTGAAGGACCTACAGTTTCTCTGAGTATGGTTTTGACTGTCTCACAAGCTTTCTTGAAGAAAGCACTGAGAGAAGAGGCTTGCAAGCAGAATTTTGGGACTTAAACAGGTGCTTCACCAAAGGCTTTCATTTCTGGGAGAAGTAAGAATGGGTAAACAATAATTTATTTCACAAAGGTACAAATGCAAAATTCGTTTTGTCAACTTGGCTTTTGTGGGGTCTTTATTACATGTATAGTTCTATATGCTAAGTGTTAGAAGTGAAACAAAAAAGCCCACAACCTTGTAAATAAAGTTAGTTCTATTGACACATTAAAAATAGGAAAAGGAAGAAAACACTGCTACTATTTTAGATCTGAGGAGGTTGATGAAGCACTGCACTGTAAATTATACAACATTATCTTGATTACTGGATTTTTTTGTTTTTATAGACCTGCAGGACAATATTTTTCTGGTAATCGTTAAGTAAAAGTTCTTAATATTGCAACTGAGTGTGTTGATTTCATTCTGAGTTTTGAAAAAGCAAGACTAAGGAATGGTTGCATTGTCCTTTTCCTATGCCTTGACCAGAAATCTCTTTAATGTAACCCAAAGTCTGGACTGAATTCAGAGTGATTATGGAGATTCAAAAAATGGATGATTTTTCCAAATACATGGGAGATTTAAATTGTTTGGATAAAGTGATTGGTCTCTCTCTTGTATGGCATATATGAAGTTCTGTTGCCTCAGTTGGGTCCATTGTGGAAAAAATTAGAAATACAAAAGAAAAAGTAAACTAATTTAAGGAATGAGCTGTTTCCCCAGTAATTTGTCTTTTTTTGTCCAATCTAGGAGAGCTATTTGCTTGTTTCATTAATATGCTGCAGTGTAGAATTCCATGGGCAAGAACACCTCAAAAAAAAAAGACATAGGAGTTTTTTAATAACGTGACGTGGAATTTTGAGAATTGTGTCAGCGAAACGTGTTTTTAAATCATTTGAAGACATTTCTTATGAGATCAATAACTTTTAAAGCACTTTGTTTTGGAACCAATGCTCAGCTCAATTTAGCTTTCATAGCTTCTTTTAGCACCATGCAAATGAAGTGTAAAGCTTGTTTAATGTAGGTAACTGATGTGGGTTTGGGGGCATGGAGAGGACACAATCAGAATAAAGATGAGCAAAATCTTAAACAGCTTTAAACGCGTATGAAAGGTATAATTTTAAGATTGAGTGGATGGAAAAGAGAGCCTCTTTTGCAGGAATGTTATGAGTTGATGTGAAGAACCAGGAATTACTCGGTGTTTCTCTTTTCATGGCATAAAAGATGTGGTGATGTTGTCGGTTTTGGTGTGTTTTTCCGGAAGGATTGGTTTTCCCTTGTCCTTGTGCTCTTTCCCATCCCTGGTTCTGTCTGGTAGCCATGTTGTTAGCATGCATTCCTGTTCTTTGCTTTTGCTTGGTCTGGCCACTCTGGAGTGAATCCCGTGCCATTCAACAAAAAGTGTTAGCTTAGGTCCTGCAATACACTTTCACTTTGTAAGGTGGTATTTATCACTGGTGATGTTATTTTGGTGGGGAGCTAATTATCTGTGTGATTTTTTTTTTTAATTTTATTATTATTAATGGAAAGGGAGTCCTGTTTTTTTCCCCTTAAGAAGTGTGTAGTGTCCTCGGGTGCATTTGCACTGAGCTACAACTGTAGAACTACTGTCTGTATCAAACAGGTCATGCTTGTTTCTGTTGTCCTTGCTTTATCAGGCCTGGCATGGGTACCTCAGCATCAGTAAAGGAGCTACTTTCTACTAATGAAAGATGCCCTTGAATAGGTGCTTGTCTTCACTAGGTTATGAATGCCAGTAACTCTTTGAAGCTAAGTGGTAAAAGTAAGTGGATCTTCTCCACCATTTCATTAGCTGCACATATATGGGCCATATATATACTTATACATGTACTGTCCAGTTACAGTAGTGCAGCTAGATCTCTAAGGTGAGATGGCAGTCAAACAGTGCACACAAAAATATGACCAATGATTTGGGCACATCTGCTGATTTCATTAGAAATGCTGTGAGATTGTTCTCCAGTCAGTAGAGGAAAGTTAAGTTTTTAAAGCCTCATCTGAAAGATCTTCATAGGGTAAACTCTACTTGCTTTCAATCTCTGCCAGGATGGAAATGAAACTGTGGTTCCACAGAGTCTAAGTATTTGAAACTTGAGGCAGAGAGATGCAGGTCATTCCTCTGTAGAATTTAATGGAATAATGAAGTTTTGCTTGTAAATCTGGTTGGATATCAGCTAGCAAATTGAGAAGGAGTGAAAGACAATGGGAATGCTTTTCTAATTTTGAAGTATCATATATTCTTGTTTTGAAATGCAAATACCAATGAGAGATTTAAGAACAATAACAAAATTGCATTTACATATTCCCCCTCAGCCTGCCACGTTTTTTCATTACAAAGCAGATCTTTAATATTTTGTCAAGTGCTCTTAGTCTTTCATATTCAAGACAGACTGCCTGAGTGGAAGGTTTGAGAAAAATAAATAAAGGAGTGGGAAACAAAGAGGGTGCGTATATTTACTTGTCAAAGACGTGGAATTTGCAGATATTAAAGCAAAATCAGCCTAGGTTTAAAACCTAAAGGAATGGCTAAAATGTTATGCTGCTTTAGGTAGATGCTATTTTCCCTGTGGGCATTTGAATCTGAGTGAGGTTTTTTTGTACAGCCAAACATGATTTATCATTTCAACATACCCAGTGGGCTAAACCTGAAAACGTTTCATAACAAAGATAACCAGTATAAATGGTATATGGATTCTTTATTCATTTGAAGGTGAACCTCAAAGTAAACATTGCTGGTTTCCTGAATGCTTAAGTGGTACTTTGCTATGTTTGACTAATGGGTGTTGTGAGTTTGGGAATTTCAAGCAGCAGGATGTATTTCAGAGAATAATGCTTGAGTGAAATAGTGGTCTGTCCAGCAAGATTTCCTTTAACATAGCTTTCTTGGCCATGTAGGTTCTAATAAGGTTGTAAGTGCTCACTGTGCAAGGAAACCAAGTCACTTAAAAAATGTGTATGTTTGGGTGCTTACTACTAGTGTTTAGTCTCTTAAAAATATTGTTCAGTTCAAGAGATGGTCCTCATAGATGGCTATTTCTCTTTTTTAAATACAAAATAGCTGGAAGATTGTAGGAAAGAGGGAGAAAAAGTACATACAAGACAAATGTGTGGGTATTAGTTTATTTAAAGATAGTATATTCAGAAATAAAATTTCTGGTGTGCTGTTGTTTAGGTATGGTGACCTGCTCTGAAGTTGCAGGGCAATGTAATTTCCTTTTTGCAACAAAGCAAAAGGGTGAAATTAAGGTTTTGCTGTAGATGGTACCAGATCCTTTAACTATTCATTTGACTGTTGAAAATTATTCATCTTCCTTTGCTAAAATGGCACCACCCGATAACTTGACCCTAAAGCTTAGTTTGTACTGACTGTTCTTTTAATTTCAATACTTGCTTGGTCATTATCTGTTTGAGGCTTTTTATTGATTGCAACAAGCATATATTCAACTGTCATTGCTATATTTTATAAATGCTCAAGTAATGCAAGGCTATTTTAAAACTCCAAAGTCTATTGTAGGTAGTCTGGTTACAAGGTACCACATCAATCTTGAGACTGTAAAAATAATAAGCGTATTGTTGACCCTTCAGCACCTTAGGTTAAAGTCTGACAGTACTGTAAGCTCCAGATACTACTTCTTTTCCATCTGTTGTAATTATGGCTGTGAATAATTTTTTGAAGTGTTTCTTTTTCCTGTAAAAAACCCAAAAGTCTGTCAGCTGGAACAGCAATATCATAGAGAACTCTTCTGTTATTTTGGAATTGTGCTGAGTTTTGCCAGTTCAGATACTTTTCCTTGTTTTAAACTCCGCTGGTGGTGATGAGTGACTCTTTCCTTTCATCCTTCTGTATGTGCTGCATACATTTTATAAAAGACGTTAGGTTAGTGCTTTCCTGTCAGGGCCTAAGTAAAACTAGAATAAGGTACCTAGTGGAGAATTAGTAATGTGAATTTCTTATAGTTTTTTTTTTTTTAATGTGAAAATGTTAAAGTAGACCAGACAACTGATGAAGTAGGATGGGAGATCAGAAGAATGGTGTCTGTAGTTTTACCACATGCTAGTTTGCTAGAATTTACTTTTAAAGCAAGTTTTGCATGTCCATATGGACCCACACACTTCTGCTACAGTGGAGAATTTACCAATTGCACAGAACCTGTTGGGCTTGTTTAGGACTTGAAGCAACAAAATGATTGTGTGGTGCTGTGCAGCACTGTTAGCTTTGGGCATTTACTGTGTCTGCGCCATGCAGGGTGTGATGTGCAATGTGTAACAGCAGCTGTATGTGCCTCTATTGAAGGAAGGATGTTTCCTTAATTCTGGTTTGTCTTATTTTTATTTGGAGATACCATTGGCCTGATGTGTTAATGAAACAGGTATATCAGTGCTAATGGGAACTGTACCTTAGTCTTTGATGGGATAAACAGATCTGTACAATACACACTGCCTCATTGTGGTGCTAAGGTTTTCCTTATGACTCTTGCATGCAAAATACTGCAGACAGACAATTACAGACAGATTCTGAGCTGTCTTTACAAACTATGGACTTGGCTTCTAGTTCCCACCTCAGCAGACTGTTGTCATCTCATTTCATACGGATGAAAACTGCATATTGTATGGTTAAATATATTTCAGGGCATTTATAGAGATGTTGGTTAGACAGTAGCTCCCTCTGATTTTGATTTATCTGTGCTCAATATGCATTGACATGTGAACTAAAGTAAATTGGTGAATGCCTTGGATTAAATTAGAGGGATAAAAATGAATGCAGAATAAATGCATCCATAAACATATTTAGATAGATGAAGGATCCTGGCAGGCATCCCAGTTATAATTAAGAATCTGAGCATAGTTCTCCAGTTTGTAGTCTGTTTGCAGCCTTCAGAGGAACAAAGAGAAGTAAAAGTTATATCATTGTTGAGTAGTGCTGAAGAAAAATCAACAGGTAGCATCAGATCCATCTGGTGGCAAGGAGAGACTGACTTCTCTTTCTTATCATAATCCTGCCCTCTAAGTTCCCATCAAATGAGAGAAGTCTTTGTACCTCTGATATATTATTTGCTATCTTTATTTCTTTATTGTGCATTAAGGTAATCTAAGATATTACTTGACTACTTTCTGTTAAAAATGTATTCTTATAAAAGAATCTGAAATGGTACATCAAATTGATACCAGTAGTTTTATTTCTCAGAACAATGTCATTAGCATAATTTGAGAAAGTACTTAATTTTCAAATTCTAATAGCAGCCCACTTACTTAGCTATACTTTTGTGTAAAGTACTTATGTGTAAGATATAATAGAGGAGCAAAATACACATGTGCTGAAAGGTGTAGAGGGCAGAATGTCACTTCTTAAATGCAGCCATGTTAAAGAAGCTTCTAAGTCAATCTCTTACTCCAAGTTATTATCTTTTAAGGGAAATTTTGAAAAGTAACTACTCCTATACGGAATTTTCTTGTTATTCCAAATGTCTCTATCATTTATTATTCAGTATTAAGAATTTAGAAACTACTATAAGATTTATATTTGTTTGTTTCAAGTATACTTTCACCTTAACTGGCTTGCTCTCATTCACAATTCTTAAATCTTGTTTTTTATAGTTTGTTTTCTTATATAAAACCTTTTCACTTTTGTCTTGAGACATTCAGTATGATTTGTTTGCATCTAGCTTTCTTTTCTTGGATTTGTTTCCACAGAAGGAAAATTAAAGTTCTGGTAGCAAATGCCTTCAGGATACCTGAGATGCTTATCTTCTTTCATTCTGCACTGTCAGGAATCTTTTAGTGTTACTTTTTCCCACTTCTCCTTCTACTCCATTCTGCCTCCTCAGCTCTCAGTTCAGTTGTAGCATCCTTCTGGACAGTTACCTTTAGTCTGTAAGACTGGCATAAGCCTCTCACTGAAAAGAGTGAGGGGGAATTTATGTAGTGTGGATGGAGTTGAAATGGGCATGATGCCATTGGCAACCAGTCATGATACACAAAAATAAATAAATAATTTTGTAAAATGAAAGTCTATCTGCAGTTCTTAAGGATAACTCCTAAACTTTAAAGAAACTTCTCATAAAAAATCAGTTTATAACCAACTTAATGTAGTGTATGGGAAATGGATGCTTGCTTTTTTTAAGTATTATATTGAAAAAAGAGCTGCAGCGTGCTTGCTGCACTGTGGTTTAGCATGTTCTGATTGTGGTGTACGTGAACTAGTTTGGGTGCTAATTTTTTCCATAAGTTACCAGCTTCATGTCCATTGAAAGGGAGATACTTCATAACACACTTTGTTTTGACAGAGAAGTTGCCTACCTTAATTTTGTGCTTCTGGAAAACTTGCTGTATTATGTTGTTTTGGTAGACCACAGGCATGTCGAATGTTCTGATTTTATTAAACAAATACCTATAACTGGGTTATAGGAAACAAAGCAGGTTTCCAGTTTCTTTGATAAGAAATGTAATAAAATGTGTTTCTATTTGTCATGGCTGGTGTAGGAATGTAAATACATTTGTTCTTTGGCCTTACTGACCCATAGTACATCAAGTTAATGGTTCTGAAGTTACTATCATTCTTTCTCATTGCTATAAAAACTCATACATGCTGAAACTTTATATTTTGTAATTATTCAACAAGGTTTATAGGTAAGTAGATGATAGTGACCTGGTGAAAGAAAAGTTTTACAGACCAGTAGATGAAGCACTTAAAAGCATCTTTGTTAAAAAGCCTTCATGTAAATGAAGTATGTGTAGTATTAAAACTTTACAGATGTGCACTTTTTCCATGATCACAAAGAAGTCCCCAGAGGCAATCTGGGAGCTATATTTTATTGTCTCAGTGAGGAATATTGCCATATGAAATGATTTATTCTAGAAATCTTCCCACTAGTGGGTTTGCAGGACTGGCTTTAAGCCTGTAGCTTAGAAAGCAGAAAGTGTCAGAGTCTTAGAGCAGTACAGATATTAAATAATGAACAGTTCGTTTGGTGGGATCCCTACAGTACTGCAGATTTAAACTTGTAGTCAGTTTGACAAAACTGGAAGGATATGGGAGATATGTCTATATTTGCTATACATGAAGAGCTTAGCAGACTTCAAATTGTTGCAGGGTTCAACATCTCAATAGATGTAAAAGAACAACTGCTTTAATTAACTGTTGTTTTGGAAATGAACACAGGGAAATACATTCCTATCTAGAGTTCTCATAGCTCACAGTTTCGATTAACCTTTAAGTGTTATGTGATTTTATATTTTTGAACTGCATATCGCACTAAGCAGGGCTTTTTTCCTGGAAAATCACACGTGCACAGACACACACACAAAATATACAGCTGTGATTTCTGCTGTATTGGTCATGGAATCACTGAGGCTGGAAATGGCCCTTAATGTCATCGAGTCCAGCCATTAACACAGCACTGCCAAGTCCACCACTAAACCAAGTCCCTAAGTACCACAAGGACACGTCTTTCCAACTCCTTCAGGGATGGTGACTCAACAAGTTCCCTAAGCTGCCTGCTCCAATGCTTGATAGCTGGAAGCTTTTGATTGTGATGTAGTCTTTAGTCCCCTTCATTAGGCAATCTGTAGTAGTGCTTTTAAATATTCTGTGCTAATTAAGTGGTTACTTCATTAGTGAATACAAGGCTCCTTTCAGTTGTTTAGAATATCTATATAAAAATCCATGGTATTTTCTTGGATCATCTCGTAACTTCTGAGAAAAGTAAGGACAGCTGTCAAAATCAAATCTTTACCAAAGAGAAAGCGCTCCAAGAAAGAAAAAATAATAAATGCTTTGTTTCTTGCTTGGATTATTTTATATACTTAAACCTGGATGGTTGAATGGACAAATGTTTGGCTTTTGTGGCCCATATGTGCCTCTCAGGTGTCACTTAACAAAAATTACATTGCTGTCATATTAAATACTAATTTAAAATATATTCTGTTGCTCTTTCCATCAGAAGCTGTTTCTCTGAGGTAAATGCATTTTGGTCACCTCTTCATCTCTTGTTAAAAGGATGCAGTCAAAATAATGGTCACAGTTGTTGATCTCTAGTCTGACTGAGTTTTGGAATTGCTCAGGTAGATGCACCTCAGCTCATTGGTGAGGCATTACGATATAAAATTTGTACTCATTGCAAAAATGCATAAGATCACAGAAAATGGCAATAGACATTTATATGAGATTCAATTGTAAGTAATGACTTTTCATGTTTATTGTTATTTTAAAGTTGGAGAACAACTAATGAGTCAGTGCAAATATTTTATATTAATTCAAAATCCATATTAGGTTTTTAATCTGAACCATAAGATTATACATACCAAAAAAGAATCATTCACTTTCCACTGAAATGGAAACTAAAAGATGAGCAAAAATTTGGAAGTAATGAGATGGGAGTGCAAAATATATATCAGTTTTTAAGTGACCCCAACACCTTTGTCAGGCCATGTCAGGACCGTCAGATCATGTTTTGACATCATGGTGCTATTTGCTGTGCTTAAGTGTGCTGTCAATTTACTAGAGATTTTTGTTGGTTTGAAAATTCTGGTCATGTTCTGCCAGAGGATGTACTAATCTAAGTGCAATGCCAAAAAAGTAATAAAACGCAATCTTTTTACCAAAAGACATTCAAACATTTCAGACTTCCTGGTTAGTATAAATGTTGATAAATATGGTAGGTTTTGGAGATTGGGTAGTTTTGGTTATCATATTTTCTTGTAATACGGAGAATCTCAGAAATTAGATTATTTTCAAGAACGATTTTGATCTTGAATATTTAAATGTAAATCAGAAAGATTACCAAGAAAAGTAGAATGTGATGTCTGCCTACATTTTCAGAAAAAATGCTTGTCATTTACAATTTAGCTCTGAGACAGAAGATCTGTGTTCTAAAAGTTACTAAAAAGAAAAGATATCTCTTAGTGATGTACTTTGTTTAGAGAATATAGAAGCAATTCTGAAAGAATTTCACTTCTAAAGATCAGTGAGGGTCTAATGAGAGAAAAATGAGTAAATTTAACAAACAGATTAATAAAAATTTCATTTTAAAGGTGTTCCTTTACCCAAGCACTATGTTGAGCAAAATATGGTTATTTTTAGCTTAGTCTAAAATGAGAACACACTATTGGTTTCACTTATTTAAACTTAAATAAAAAAAGTTAAATATATTAAATATATTTGAATAGATTTGTTGGACTTCCTTGGGAAAAAACGGTTTGATTATTTGGCAAAAATGCAGCACAGTAGAACTGCGAGAAAGTAACATGTGTTACTTCTAGTGCTTTGGTTTTGCAGGCAGTTAGGAAATATTTTTGATGCATTTGTCTTTTAAGTAACTTAGGAGCATTTGTTAGCTTGGACGTGGTGTTGTGTTGTGATCAGTTTAGGTGGCTGATAAACCAAGCCTCTGTTAAGGGCACAGCCTTGTCATCTGCCTGCAAAAGGTTATATGGACAGATGCTGACTTGGTCCAATACAGCTTATTCTGCTTCATGCTAGCAGCCTGCATGAGATATATTCTTGGTTCTAAAATTGTGTTTCAAGTTCGCTAGGATTCAAGTATTACCTCACAAGTATAAGGCTGTTTCAGGAAATGATGAGACTCTTGGATCCCCTAACATGTTGGATAACTTCACATCCAAGGAAGAAGTCTGCAAGTTCTTAATCCATGAAATGGCCCTGCTTAATACATCTCCTAATTTCCCAAGAAGAAAGTGAGTGCTTTCTCTCAGATGTTTAGTGCCAACAAAATCATGGAATAAAATACTGTTTGCAATAAAAGCCAGGAGAAAATTTAGGGCCAAGGCTTCCCTTTAAGGAGGTCCTCTGCAATATCCACTGTGTCTTGCCCTGCTGATCTTTATGGCTTTGAGGAATTAATGCAGTGATAATATATCCATGTAGATGGGATATCTGCCTGGGGTCCTATTGCCTGGTAACTCATGGTTATCTTCCTGAGTAAATGTTACTGTATGTTGTTTTCTGCAGGTATCAGTGAGTATGCTCTTCACTGCTGTCACCACAAGTAAGGTGGATGGGAAAGATCCCAGCTCTGATAGCAGACTTCCCTTTAGGCGTTTTCCACCTTGAATATATCCTTAATGATATGCTCCAGGTGTCTCAAATACAGAAAGGGAATTTCTATGAAGCAAATCTCATCTTAAGCAAGACTTCATTTACCTGGAGTTTCACATATCTTTGCTGAGGGCATGTTCTGTTTGTTTTGTTTTGTTTTACTTGCAAATGGCTGAATAATTAAAATCCTAATCTTGGCTTGTCATAGGTACAGTGAGTGAAGAGAAGGCTCTGGTAATCACTCAGCAAAGGCTTTTTGAATCAGGCTGCAGTGGCATGAGTGTGAATTAAGACAGCCATGTTTCACTACTGTGTTGTGTGTATCTGTTCCTTTTAAGGTGCTTTCCCCAGTACCCCCCTCTCCTGCCCACACATGAAGTTCAAACACTGGCAACAGCCAGAACATCTGTAACACGGCTGCCTGGAACTCCTTGCATCCTCTCAAGGTTGCATTATGCAATTTAGGGGGCTTCCAGAAAATGCTTTCTGTTTAGTTTAAAAAAATTCTTAAATGTCTAGTTTCAAATTAGGTGGTGACTATCTTAGAGCTTCTCACGGGGTTATATGGGACATGGGCAATAATTTGGAATAGGAAAAGGCATGCAACCCATCGAGTTGTGGTGCCAAATATCCAGACCTGAGTGTAGTCTCTCTCTTTTCTTTCTGGTTGTGTATAGAGGCTGGTGGCTGAGCGGAATGATAGAAAGATGACTTTGAAAGGTCATCTAGTTCCAACCACCTTGCTATGAGCAGGAACACTTTCCACTAGATCAGATTGCTCAAAGCCCATCCAGCCTGGCCTTGAACACTTCCAGGGATGAGGCATCCACAACCTATGTGGGCAACCTGTTCCAGTGCCTCACCAACCTCATCATAATGAATTTCTTCCTAGTATCTAGTTAGGAAACCTGCTTCTCCCTTGTCATGCCTATCATTTGGATGTATTGGTCTGAAACCAAATCTCAGCACTCCTGTGAATAAATTGCTTGTTTTCAATGCTGTACATTGCTTTTTGATGACTTTCTTACACTTCAAAATAGCACCTCAGAAACCTTTTAAATCAACAGTAAGTTTACCTGATAGTACCTACTGTTACCAATGCATCACATGGCCAGGATTAGCATTCAGTATGTATTAAGTACCTGTAGCTGGTTAAATTAAAACCACCTTACAGCTAAGTTCTGGTCTTCCTCCTTTGAAGGATACAGTGCAGTGTGGTGTATTATTCCCCTCTGTCTTTGGCCACTTCTTGTTTTTTGTGGACTGTTTAGAGTTGTGTATTTTCATGCTCTTGTGTGCTTTTTTTTTTTTTTTTTTTT
>VXBQ01012628.1:219480-271529 GCA_013400175.1 Phainopepla nitens
TCCCCCCCGCCTTCCCTTCTCTGCCTAATCTCCATATAGCTGAATGACTGCAAGTGCTGGTCAGGGAGTTTTTGTGCAGCAAGGATGAGAGAAGGGCCGAAAGGTAAAGAAGGAGCTGAAAAGCAAGACTTTTCTATAAGTACAACACTGGATAAGAGAGAGGGCACTTACTAGTGAATTTGTTCTAGAAATCAGTCTATAAGCCAAGATTATCTTCAGGGTTTTCAAACTTGGTTGCTCTGAGAACAGCAGCTCCATGGTACTAAAATTAATTGATGTCGGGAGTTTCATGCATCCCCAAGTCTCACTGGTCTGAATGGAAGCCCAGAAGTTTAGGACTCTTACCTCAATACTCATGTGAGAATGATGACCTTTACATTTTCATAGTGGTATCAACATGAGTGCTATAGAACATTGTTATGTGTGGCAGTATAACAGGATAATTTTGAAATAAGGGAGAGGGAGTGAGCATTTATTTATTGACTTTTAGTTTCTATCAGAAAAGCCTCTATAATTTTTATTTCTTGAGAAGAGTTGGAAGAAGAGAAATGATGTATCAGAGAAACTGGTAGTTTTCTGTTGGAAACTCTTTTAACTTTATGTGCACAAGATCAGTTGATGGATCATTCTGTCAGAAGTTTCCTGACAGTTTTTTGACACATTTAAACCATGCTACTAACGTTGCATAAACAATTCTCTTGATTTTTGCTGATGCCTTTTCTGAAAAAAAAAAACAACAAAAAAAACAAGTGCCAAAGTTACTTGGTGATCAAAATACTTTTAAAACATTGGCTGTATTTAAAGGAAGACCTTGCATTTTAAGTGGACTCTAACTACTCTGTCCTTTCTTGGCATATTGATAATGTGATGTCAATGTGATGCTGACAGCACTGAGACTCTTTTGTCAATTATAAATTATGTAGCTGATTGTGTGTATATATTGCCTGGTTCTGAGTAAACCTGCCCATCAACAATTTAAGCATGGAGACTTTTCTCACCTAGCCAGTGTTCATGGTCCTTATCCTCTTTGATTTGCATGGGTGACCTAAGGGCAGCCAGTTCTTCACACTCCCCAGCTTATCTTAACTTCCTTAATTCAAGATTTAAATTCTAATTCATGACTTTCTGCAGTGTGCTCTAATTTGTTTGGTAAACAATTGCTAACACTCTAAAACCTGTTCTTTTTCTCCCCTTTGTTTTTAAAATCTCCAGTTGTTTCTTATAAAAATGTCCTTATCTCCTTGAGGATTCATTTTGGTTGTGTCATAAGAAGAATTTTGATTTCCTTGTCTTGGGCTATGTGACTGTTCAAAGCCAACAGAGGCTTCATTTTCACTGCAGGTCATTTGGTCAGGCCTTTGGTATTTAATATCAAGGTTTGTCCCTTCTGTTGTGAACTATGCCAGTCAAGAATGGACAAAACATAGGAGGCTACTACTCCTGGAGATCTTAAGTTGCTGGGATATGTTGTGTTTTGTAAATTGCTGAGTTCCTGGTGAAGAAAAGCAATTATAGAGATAAACTAATCTCTACAGCTTTTCACTTCTTTTATTCTTATAGGCATAAGGCACTATAAAATGTGAACTAAAGAGGATTAGTTTGCAACAGTTCTGATGATTACAGCCAAGCTAGGTTTGGACTTAGCTCCAAGGAAATTGGGGAAAATTTACCAAATTGTCATTAAGCTTGAGTAAGATAGAGCACGGCCAAAGAACAGGTATGGCCAATGTGCAAAATTCTCAGTGGTAGGGCATTTGAAATCTGAGTATGTCTGATGAACAACTTGCTTTTGCTTTAAAATAAACAATGAACAGTAAATTTAATAATGAATGCAATGTAGAAAGTGAACAATAACCCAAAGTACCCTCCCATGCACCCATCCATCTAATTAGTCTGGAACAACGAGGTGGAACTAATTAGACAAAGGATTCAGGCCTCAAACAAATGTATCTTCCTAAAAAGTTAAGAAATTCTTACAGGCAAGTTTGTTTCCCTTACTGTTTTTGAAAGATGGGGGAGAGTTTGCAAGCCATGGGAAATTCAAATAACAAAGTTTAGCTTCTAAAATAATCAGTAGCAACTTGCTGAAATAGCAGCCTTTATGAAGATGTTTTATGTACTATGACTATGCAGTGTATTACAGTAATTGCCTCAAATTTTGCTGAAAGTATCTTAACTGTGCTCCACCCACCGTAGGCACAATTAGTTGGCACTAGATGAGGGGAAGTGTATTTTTTCCTGAGATCAGGAAGCCTAAACTGCAGCTCTTGTCTATGCTGTGTATATGAGCAAAGCTGAGTAACCTCCACTGCCCTTGTGCTTACACATCCATAAGTTAGAGGAAAGCAGTTTTCCTGTAACCTACTCTTGATTGTACTTCTTTTGATGGTTAGCTTTATTATTTATGCCTTTTTTTTTTTTGGTACCAAGTCCAATTAAAACAATTGGACTCCAAACAGGCTTCTGTCTTAAGGAATGTACTTATAATGGGTAGCATATGGAAGAACAACCTGTTAACAGCTGCAAATTTTGTTGATTAAACTAGGTGCAGACAAATTTACAAGAGAAACTGTTCTGTGAAAAACTCCAGTTCACTTACATACAAAGGTATCTTCTTCCCAGTTTCCACAGCTTCTTGCCAAGAATAATACAAAGTTTCTTGCACTGAAGGTTCTAAAAGCTAAATGTTTTAGCAGTTGTTTTGAGTAGTTTTGATTCTTTGTAAACAAACATGTCTGTCTGTGCAGACACCTGGAGATATTCTTAGCTATTGCACACCACATTCTTTTCAAGGAAGCTTTCAGATCCTCCTCTGGCCACAGCAAAGTTTGCTTGCAGCATCTGCTGAGGTGCACTAAAAGCTAATGCAAATTACAGGACTCTGGTACCTAATTTTTGTTTGTCACAGAGTTTAGTGAAATTTAGGGATTATATTTGTAACTCGTTCTGACAGGAATACCATATAAATCCTGACCAAGCAAGACTTTAAATTTTGAAAGTTTAAGGTGTTTTATCTTAGATTCCCAAAGCACATTGCAAATAAATGTTTTCCTAAAAATGTGTTTGATATAAAAAATTAATATCCAGTTAGGTAAGTAAAGCATGGAAAACATAAAGTATTGACATTGGACACATAGCTGACACCAAGAATGGTTTTGAGCATCAGTACTTTTTTATTTCCCAGTACAACCTTTTATACCCTTTTCTCTTCCATGCACAACACCTGTGTGCCCTTTTACTCTTTCTGGTTGGTCAGTGCCCATCAGCATTCCACTCTTCTTCTCCTCCAATGCTGTTCACCTGTGTTACAAAGCTGCACCCCATCGGGGTGAGGCTCGGCAGCAGCCCCATTCCCTGTGTGCCATAATCTGTTCTCCTACAAAGTACTGCTCCAAAGATTACTTGAGTCCATGGCAGACCCAGCATTGATGAAACAGTTGAAATAGGAATGTCAGAAGATTTTGATCTCAGGTTAGCAGTGAGACCAGATGCAATATGAAGTGATAGTGTCATATGCAATGTGTAAAACAAGACCAGCTTTTTCACTTTTGTGTGTCTGTAATCATCTGTCATTATTTAGGTTTTTGGTTAAAATACAAATACATAATACTTGCTTGAATTGCTCTAGGAACTTCAATCTGCTTTAATGTCCTGAAGTGTTTGCAATGCTCATAAGTGAGTAAATTCAGCTATAGTAGTTGCTACTTTGAACTCATAAATCAGCCTGCAGGAAGAATTTCTGTTGAAGTACAATGGTACAAATGGAAATAAAAATTTTTATGGATTGAAGTTTCTAATTCTTAGGTTGGGATTATATACATAGAAGCTGAAAAAATTTCTTACTGTCATGAATTTACTGATGTATGTGGTACTAATTAAGTAACTATGTCTATACATATAAGGAACAAGTCTGTGGTGGAGCCAAGGTTATAAAATTTAGAGTTAAATGTCGAACAAATGTAGTTCTTACATAAATATTCTTTCTTGTGAATTATGGATGGAATTTTTATTATTCAGTATGTATTTCATGAAGTGTGCTTCTCAAGGAACACGTTATTTCTTTTTCTGCTTGTGTTTTTGTCTAATATATTTCAGTAGACGCATATATACACACACACATATGCATATTTTCTTTTTTTTCCAAAACAGTTACTTTAGATAGCAAAAAGGCTGATTTTTTTTTGGTTGGTTGATTGTTTTTTGTTTGTTTGTTTTTAAGTGGAGAATAGTCTAACTATTGCAAACTCTATTTGTTGAATAGCAGATTTTTAAAGGAGAAAAATGAAATATTAAAGAGCACTGTGGGTGAACTATAAAAAGAGCTTCCACACTTAAAGAGGTATTCGGGCTGCTGGTTAAGAAGTCCTGAGTTTTTAATTTGAAAGTAAGCTATTCACATCTAGACTATGAGCTCAAATGAATCAGAATAATGCATAAATATTACTTATTTTACTATAACCCATGCAAAAACAAATATAGAACTGTATTTAAAAATATTAAGACAATATTGAGGGCAGTAAGACTGAAAGTCAAGAATTAAAGAACTGAGGATTAAATTTTTCTATGCAAACTTTTCTCTTCTGGTATTATGAGAGAATCTGATCTCACTTTGTATTTTATGTGATATCTCTGCCTCAGTCTGTTCAGGGAATAAGTCTGTTTGCAGCGAAGGAAACTTTTCAGATTATTGCATCATTGGTGTTGCAAAGGTTGATCTGGAATCTGGCTACTCCCAGCTGCTGCAGGTCAGAGACTAACTGGTCTAGTGTTGGCAGGATTAATGTAATGTAGTGGTCTAAGAGGAAATCATTGCTTTTGTTTGATCTTCCTGTACTTGTTTCACAAGCTTTCATATACCACTTATTAATCAAGAATGCAGTTAAGTGCTAAGAGAAAGGAAGTAGTCCAGCTGCTATTGCATTAATCAAAGCACACTAGGAATTTATAATCAGCTCTATAACTGACTTCACAATAAAACCAATCAGTGTAGTGTCACAGGAAGTGGAATCATGTACCACCTGTATTCTTCTTTCCCTCTGAGTGCCTAGTGTAGCATTATGTTGTTAGATCTATTTGATCATCTTTGCACTACAGAAGTGTGAGCTGCATAGAGGGAAGTCCATCTGAGACTGCGGGTGCTGGGATGTGCTGCCTTTTGTCCATCAATCTTAAGTACTTGCTGGAGCAGTTAGTTTTGATCCTGTTGATCTAACAGTCTGTTTTTGCAGAACACTCAGCGATTCATCTAATCCTCTTCTCCAGTCTGCTTTATCACATCAGCAGGTCACTTGTACACAGTGTTTTTGTGTGTCCTTTAATGAGTTGCACTCCTTGACCCCTCCCTATATCTCATTGGTCCAGAGAAGAAATGCCAAGCAATGGAAGATCATTTTTTGCTCAAAATGAAGAAAAACTTAATGTTCTCTATTACAGAAAAGGGAAAACTTGCACATTTTTCCTCTTTGTGCACCTATATTCTGTTTCTATATTGTCTGTCTTAACCAAGTCTGAAATTACCAGGCCACCAAAGGGAGTTCTAGTTACTTTGTTTATTGCATTGTAATTATTGTTTTTATTTTCTTTTTAGATCCTCAGGGTGTAATAGGGTAGGACAAGTTATGTGGCTCTTTTATTTTGGTGATTATCTTGTTATATTAGGCAGTGAGGTAATTGAAAGATTCTAACTTTACAAACTGGAAAAGGTTAGTCCTGTGATAGAAGGCCCTTCTATTTGTCACTGACTTGCTCATAAAATTAAGGTTTGGAATTTTGCTAGCTAAAACGTCATTAATTTGATAACAGTACTTAATCTTGGGTTTGAGTTTTTGTTTTCTGGTTTGGTTTTTTGTGGGAGGGTGGTTTGGTTTCTTTGTTGTTGTTTTTTTTTTTCGCTTCTAGCTGTCTCTTTCTGTTCTTAGGCATTTTTTTCAGATTACTTTCTCAAGGTTCTACAATTAATTGCTAAACTGTGTCTATTCCTTAACATCTACCTTTTATAATTTGGAGTATGAATGAGGTGATATTACTTACGATCATGTGCATTTTGCTCTGCAGTGGAGTCTTTACTGAAGTTCACAGCTTTCAGTTTTTTCTATTTGAAACTAAACTGTGGTCTTAATACCAGTTAATAATTTCAAATACCATTCATGACTTCTTTTTACTATTACTTTTCATCTTGCTCTTAATCCTGCTTGTGCTCATGGAACTATTGTATTTTGATAATATATAAAACAATATTATTTCTCTGAACAGTTGTGTTTTTTAAACCAAACAACCTCATTTTTAGGAATGTGAGTCCTACAGCTTTACTCTGTGTCATCCATAAATCTCTAGGGTTTTGACTTCACTAGATGTACTTCTTGATACAGCTACTTGTTTCCTTGGGAAGGGCTCTTGTCCTTGATGGTGTTTATGGTCTGTTTGTGCTTTGAAGTTACACTCATAGAGAAAATGAAGAAAAAACATTTGTCGTCATTTACAATGTTGTGGTTTTTTTACTTAGGTGTATTTTTTCCAGCCAGTCTAATTGCTCTCTGAGAAACATTTCAGATTGTAACTCAGTTTCATGACTTCATATCTAAACAGCTTTCGGATCTTCATTTGAAGCCTTTAAAGAAACATTGTTATGTTTTCTGGGTGAATGTTAACACTCTGAGTGTTAGTAAAAGCTTCAAGTCTTTCAAGTTTTGTTCTCCATACTCTTCATCAGTCTTCATAAGTTTGCTCTGTGGTAGGGTTTTCCAATTGCAGAATTGGCTTTCACTTTATAGAGAGACTTCTAAGAGAAGGTAAAGCAGGGATTTTATACTGCTTCAGACCCTCTATATGTATTTGGTTTGCTAAATTCTTGCAAGTGATCTAGCCTAATTTTGGTAGGCTTTGAAGGGACTATCCTGTTGCAGTCACCTTGTCTGCGTCCTCGAGAAAAATCTCTCTTATAACTGTACCTGAAAAAAAGGGAATGAATCAGTTGGTGCCCACTTGTGTATCCCTGCTTGTGACAAGTACTATAATATGTGTAAAGTGAAGGCTAAAGTTTTTGGGTTTTTTTATGGCAAAAGCTTTTCTTTGGCAATTTCTATAGCTTAGTCTCAAAATCAATTATCTGGAGGTTTTTTGATCTCATCTTTGTCCTTCCATGCTCTGTGTTTTCCTTCTTAATTTTCTTTTAGTTCTGTTTTTCACTTAGATATATACTTATTTTTTATTTGCATGTAGGCCATTCATAAATACTTGATACTCTGTGAATTGTGAGGTATATGGATGAAAAGGGTTTCTTCTTTCTCATTTTTAAATGAAAAATGTATATAATAATGTATAATTCTGCTTTTTGTGATGTGAATATGAAATACATTGTTCTTTTATGGTATCCTCTATCTTTGCTTGAGCTCTGGATGCTTTCTATATTTATATTGGGTATGCCCTGGTGGGGTTTTTTTTTGTCCTTGGTTTTTAAATTTACGTCTTTATTCCTTCTGTGTTTATTCTTTCTGTATTTATTTTACTTAACTATTATGGTATTCAATGTTTGCTCTCTTCTCTGAGCTTTTTGTGTTTACATTTACCCGTGCCCTGCCAGCGCATTGCTGAATATTTGTTCCTATATCTTTTTCTTAGTATTCAAGTTAATAGTATAATCAGATTCATTGGCATCTGATTCATAACTGGAATGTACTTCTAGGAATTTAATATAACCAAATTTTTCTTTTTGAATTTAAAGTGCTCCTCTTTTCACCCCAGTAACGTGGGGTGAAAAGAGGGTGAAAAAGACTGTACTTGCATTGGATTTATGCACCACCTGGCACTAACTGCAGGGCAAATTTTCTATTTACCCTGGTTTTACTTGTATCTGTGCAACCTACTTAAAGTATAAATTGTCTGTGTTACAGTGATTACTTCAGCATCTTAAAATTAATGTCAGTAATCGTGGAAAATTATGCAAAATGCAGTGCTGACTTTTTTTATAATCTGTAAACCACACCAGGCTGTGTTTTTTTTTTTTATTCTCCTAGCAGGTTCTTTCTGTTTTCAACTTTTCTACTATAAACCATCCTTTTAATACAAAACTTTGTGCCAATATCATTAGCTAATAATTGGCATAGCTGCATTAATGCTTAAGAGAAAATGATTTTTTGTACTTCAATAACACTCAAAAAATTTAATCCAAATATGCTGAATAAGAAGGAAATTTGTACTCCTAGGAGAGCAAGGCTGAATGTTAGTATTTGGCGTATCTTGAGAAGATGGTTTAAGTAGAGTTTGACTGGTTTCTTACCCCACTACCACTTGTCTAAGGATGTAATTCAGACTGTACATATAAGTTATAAATATAAGTTATTATATTACAAATTCTTTTACTCTCACAATCTCGCCTATAATGACTGACAGCTTTCTAGATTCTAGGACCATGTGCAGACTGTTCTTTCTTATTTTGTAAATGAGACAATGCACACAGCTGTTCAAATTCAGTTTCTTAAAAATTTATTTTTCAGACATTCACTGAAGAAGTGATTTGGTTGTGCATAATCCTTTCGCCTTACCTTTCTGATGGAAACAGTTTTCCATTTTGAAATGCTTGTGAATGTGCCATATACCTTTTAAAAGCACCTAATTTATAAGTGTCAAAAACATGTTTTGGTTTTCAAATAGAACAACTGAAAGCTGGACTGACACAATCAACCATCTTGACACCTCCCTTGGAAAACAGCTTAGTGAGCACAACTTGCAATAATCTATGGTTGATTGTTTCTTTTTTTTGTTTGTTTTTAATAATTAGTAGTCAGTAGTATGTAGGCATTAGAATCTTCTCCCCAGCTCCTTTTATATTACACTCTTTTATTCCTGTGGCTGAAACAATCTACTGTGCTGAGTATAAAAAATAAATTGGTGTGGCAAAATAAAAGGTACTGGTAGAACTCACATGTACTTTAATATTCTTAAATCTGAGAAATATATTAATTTATATTTATGCAAATTAAATTATATATAGTGTTCTAAGTTACCTGGACATGTTTTTGTTGTTTGAACCCATGGCTAGTGAATTATACAGTAGGGTAAAAATGATAGCTGTGAGTTAAATTTTATTTAGTCTGGCTTCTTTGTAACTCTATCTCTTTCATTAATGTGCATGAGCAGGTGATACTCTTGAGAGGTCAGTGTTCCATAAAAACCTTAAAGGCATTTTAGTCTAGTCTGTTTTTAAAGAATGAGAGTCATTCAAATTCCAGTTTAATTTTTTATCGTCTATGGTTGCATACGTGGGCCTATGGAGATTTGCTCAGGCATACCTATTTTCATGAGAGCACTGCTCTAATTTTATGAATTCAGTAAACATTTTAATAAGCATGACTTCATTCTGCTCTTGGGGAAACTCAGACTTATCAGTGTCGGTCTGTTGAGGAAGGTGAGCAAAGGTCCTCTGGGTGTGCCAAGTCAGCAATCTGTGCATGTTGGGGCCAAGAAATGCATTAAAGAGACTGCAAGTTTAGCAAGTCAGAACATTTTCACTATTTCCATATTTATCAAACATGTCAAGGAATGTGATCACAAGGCCTTCGAGGGATTAACTGCTCTAGTATTTTGATTGATTTTAATTTTTTTTTTTAAACTGTGACAAAAGCCAAGTTCGCAGTGTGAAGCAATGCCTTCGTATCTCTGAATGTGAAGAATGCCTGGCTGAGCTTTGAGATCTGTTCTGAATGGCAGGCAGAGTTCTCTGGATGTGTATTCACACCTTGCAGCTGATGGGGACTTGGGCTTTTGGAAATATATGGTCTTTCGGCACATTTCCTATGACCAAAAGCCAGGAATGAGTTTTCTGTAGAGTCTGTAAATATTCTTCTGCAGATCAACTCATCATTAATACTTGGAAACACACATGGGCTCTGAGCAGTGAAGTCAGTCTCTTTAGGCTTGCAAATGTTATTAAAGCATTTTGAATACACTGGCTTAGCGATGAGCACAAGATTTTGAAAATTGGAATGAACATGCCCTCTTCCTACCAGTACTGAGCTAACCAGAAAAAGAGAACAAGACATGAAGGAACCCAACCACATGAGAGAGACACCTGTAGACAGAATTCTGTCTGCAAAATGGGTTTGATTTCTTGACTAGCTTGCTGAAACCTGACTCTGGGAATTAGTCAGCAGATTGATCTATCCCATTTAGTGGTGCTATGTACTTTTTTTGTGTGAACAGAATGATGGTAAGTGAATTGAAAATTGTATCTCAACTATCTGAGGGTTAAAAAATATAGGTAAGCATTGGAATGGGTGGAAAAGTTTTCGCTGTCTTTGATATTTTTTTGATTTCCAAGAATTACGTTCCCCAAACTTCATAGTTTGGTCCTGTAGCCAATGATACCAGATCATGTGCATGTGTGTGCATGTGCTCGTGAATAAGCACGCAGCATTACCTTTGGACTTCTGTGGCCAGTTTCAGCTGGATTTGTCAGAAGATTTGAAAAAAAAGTTCCTACAAATATGGTGAAAGTAGATGACTGGCCTAAGAAGATGACAAAAAAACCTGTGTGTGCCTGTAACCATGAGAGAGCATTCAATGGGTCCTCAAAACTCTTAACCAATTGCAAATGAATGAGAAAAACAGTCTGAGTGTAGTAATAGCATGTTCTGGTTCTAAAGCCTTTGGGAAAACAGTTATGAGTTCTGTTTGAAGACCTCATTTTATGCTTCAAGGAAAAACCTGTGGAATAACTGGAGCCTTTGTAATTAATGTAGGAACATTGATCAAATATAGAAAGACTGCTTTTGATGTTAGTGAGTATAGAAAATGATTGCATCTTGTTTTTATTCACTGTGGTTAAAAACTCAGTCATGTTTTTTACCATAGGCTTATTGTGAGGAAATATTTAACTTTTTTTCTTGTCATCTTCTTCTTGTTATTTTGGCATTTTGAAGGGTGCGGTTTTTTCTTCAAACCCTTGGATTTATACATTTATGTGTTCCAGCTGGTAGTTCGTGGGCTAAATCCATGAGAAGCTTTGTATCCTGCTGTCTTTTTCTTGAGGAAGAAAGGACCACATATGAAGGCTGTACTTGCAACCCATGCTGATTCCTGCCTGTGGGCAGCAATTGCAGCCCCAAACAGTCACTTGAATCTCAGTGTATAAGAATGAGGTGGAGGTGGACCTTCTGGTTGTGCATTTGGCTTTGGTCTTTCAGCTGCTTACTTTGCAGCAAGGTTGGGCAAGCTTAACTAGAGAAAGAAGTATTTTGTGCTCAAATCTTCATCTAGAAAGCTGAATAAAAGATGTGAACGCTGACTGTTAAAATACTGTTCGGATGCTTGGTAAAAACCAGTGGTTTGGTGTTTGTTTTTGTGTGGTTGGTTTTTTAGCAGTTTTAAAAGAACAAATTTGGTCAATACTGGTCATCATTTAGACTGTTAATGAAATTATCAAATATGCTTTAATATTTATTAATGTCCAGAAGGTGCTAATGTAACTTTCCAAATTAAGGTATGAAAGAGAATTTAAGCATGTTATAGATTGTTATAGCTTAGCATATCTGCCAATAGCATTGATTTTTAAAAGAAAAAAAACAGCTTTTAAAAGAAAAAAAACCGCAGTGAAATCTATCTGTGCTGGCTAAGTATTTTAGCATCTCCAGAGCCTAACGTGTAGCTATATACGGTCCTTACTGAGACATCTCTAGTATATACAGGGCATGAGGATGAAAGAAATATTTGCTACTAAAGTCTGCTAGAGAAATGAAAACAGCAATAATGCTATTTCTCTCTTATCTAGGATCTTCCGAATCTGCGGAATTCAAAGCACTTTAATGCCACTTAATTAAACTTTAAAGTGTAGCTCTGTTATAGATCAATTATATTCCCTTGTTTACAGATGAGAGAAGTATAACTAGTCCAGTATAAAACATTGCAGGATGAGCTCTTGAGAATAGCCAGAAATAAAACCCCACTTTTCTCCTTTAGACTTAGATCCAGCAAATGTTTCTGCAGGTGTTTTAGTTTTTGCACTGCTCTCATGATTAATCCTAAATACCTGAAGGAATACTGGTACAACACTTAGGAGCCTTGCATGTTTCAATCTGGGAAATGTGAAATCCCAAACATATTTGAGGCTGGTCTTGGGCTTTGCATTTTAAAATATATTAATAAATACATCTGCGCAGAGTAGTGACTTTTAAATGTCCTTTGATTCGCCAGAGGAAAGCACTGTATTTTGTTGTAGCTCTGAGAGGTGGAGACTAGACATGATGTCTCTATAAGTGTCTTTGTGCATTAATTTTAGAAGTATAATATAAATGTTCCATAAACACGGAAGGATATTTGGAAACTGCAGAGTACCATGAGGCTAATTTCTCAAACTGCATTGCTGCTTATTTTAATACAGCTCCTCCAGTCAATTTAGTTTCTGCCATGTGTTTACATTTCCCCAGTAGCCTTAACATACATTTTCAGACAACTGAGAAGCACAAGCCAGACTGTGCATGAGTGTCTTTTAGCCCTTCCTGGGCCACTGCTGAGCTGCTGCCTGATGTGTTTGAGAGCCATAGGAAAGCTGTTGTCACAAGCTTGCATTTGCTCTGTGAGTTTAACATCTGGCTTTGTCATTCTGTGTTGCACTGTAGAAATGTGATTGTGAAGAAATGCACAAGGGGCTGCTGATATTCCAAGGTGTTCTGGTGGCAGTAATACCCAGCTGGGACAGGGTACCCTGCCAGGGACAGGGCAGCTTGAAATCACAAACAAAGCTGTTGAAAAATAATTTTAAAAATGAGAACCTAATCAGTCATCTTCCACCCAGTCCACTTGTCACAACAATGCCAGCTGTTTTGAATGCAGTGAGCTGTTCATGTTTTAACTGTAGCTGATGATAAATTAGTGAAATAATAACTTAAGTATAGTTTATATGTCAGGAAAATGCTCTGCAGGGAATGTACCTTTTAAATGCCTGAATATAAATGCAGAAACAGACATAATGATCTTTTCTCATTTGTTTTCAGATGCAGAGAATTATACTCTTAAAAATAGCTACATTTTAGTAGGAGAAATGGAGAAAAAACACTTTTCAAAAGTATTTTGAAGTTTGCAAAGTTATATTATGTGATTATTTAACCATTGTCCATTTGATGATTATAATATAAGTAGTTTATTCCTAGTTGAGCTAGTAATTAAAAATGCAGCAAAGCAGAATACTTGTTTGGTACTGCAACAGGGAAGAATGATACACTCTCTTGTGTTTGGCCCAGGCAAAAGGGTGCTGTAGTCACAAAGGAAATAATGCAGAATCACCAGCAACCTGCTTCATGATTGTTCATGTAGTGTATGGATAAACTTTACTCCTACATCATGCACATCACATAGTAGCACTGTATTCTACTTTTACCCTTTGGCTAGGATCTCAAGTGCCTGTTAAAATGGCAAGAGAGAAGTTTTTCTTTGAAAATGCTCCTTGATGGTGGATATTGTTAAGGTAGCAGATAGAAAAGCATTCAGATATTTTTGTATGTCTCTATTAGTTTGTAACCTTCAGGCATATGCTACAGCATGAAAGAGAGAGAGAAATAAAAGGTGCACCTGCTCCTAGTAGGGTTGTGTGGCAGTAAGGGACATGGAATAATCTATGGCCTCATTATTTCCCTGACCACGTGGGTAGCTGAGCATCATGTCAGTGCAGCAGTAGGGCTGGCCGTACCTAATTGCCAGTGAGATGTAAGAATGAGTTATATACTCTGTTATGTGCTGTGTTCCTGGGTCCTGAAGGTAAGAGGCACCAAGTGTCCCCTTGTCTCCTCTGCCCAGTGAGTTACACACCATTTATTCATGACTTTATTATATAACTTGAAAGACTTAGGTATAGTGGCTACTGAATGTCAGATGTATTTTCAACTTCTTATTTCTCCTATTTATGGTCAGTTTAAAAGTGGAACTATATTGAATTTTCATCACTTCAGTAAATTTGGGATGTGCTGCTGATATTTGGAGGTTGTGATGAGTTGGGGACAGAAACTGAACCTTGCAGACAGGGCAGAAAGAGAATGCAGCTAGCTGATAGTGTGCAGGCATACTAGGATCCTAGAAGGGTACCAAGGAGGGTTCTAGAAGTGCACCAAGCTTTTCAAATTCACTTTAGCACCTCTGTCCCCACTCTGAGTCCCTTCTATAAAGAAGATTTCATGCAAATTGCCATATTTAATTTTAATTTTTTGTCAATTGATTTCTACCACATCTTATGAGAAATTCAGAGAATAAAATATACCTAGTACCTGTGTTTCGAAAAAATATTGATCACCCATCACTGGTGAGAAATACATCAGGTAGAGGTGTGCTGTAGTGGTCAGGTGTGTGCCGTGGTTTTTAGATAAGCTCTTAGAAAGTTTTTGTTTTGTTGAAAAGGAACAATAATACTTATCTTGCCATATGTGTTCTGAGCCAAAATTGCCTTCATTAAGCTCTAAGAGGCCCAGCAATTTAAATAGCAGCCACATTTTCCCTACCCTGTGACTTGGTGAGAAAACAGGGATGTAGCTGAAATGAGGGAATGAGAAACATGGAGTCAAGCAGGAGAGGGGAAAATTATGTATTTTCCACTTGGGTTGTATCCAACAACAAAAAATCATCTAATTTCCTTTTTCATCTCTGTGTAACCTGGTGGGAATCATAAGTAACAGAAGTATGGACAAGTACAGGGAAGAAAGATACAAAGATGGTGAGCTGGTTTGACCGTGTTTGTGGTCGCTTGTGCAATCAAGTCAGTCACAGGTTCCCCTGCCTCACCTCCTTCACATGCTGATAGAGCCAAATTTCTGTGTTATTTTGGAGTCCTGTAAGCAGCAGCCACCTCCCTGATTCTATGGGAGATCATCTTCCAGGCAGCTAACAGCAGATATGTTTGCCAACAGCAACAAGGGACTAGAGTGAATTGAAGGAAGATTTTTTTTTTCTTTTCTTTTGCTTGAAGGAGTGAATGAAGTATTGAGATCGGACCTCCTGTAGAGGAAATTGTAAACCATGTGACTTTGTCTCGGTTATGGTTATTAAAAGTTGCACCATTTTCTTACTTGAAATAGTGTCTTTTGTGTTGTTTAAAATTATGTATGTGTTTGAAAATAATTTGGCTTTTAAAAAAAATGCCCTACCAAGTAGACTGACCCTACACAGTTTTATATTTAAATTTCTTTACTCCTGTGGTATGTAGAGTGGTAGAATGTGAATAAGGCTGAGAACTCATTAGGTTAATGTGTGTACACATGCACAAGATGAGGTGCCTTGGGCCACAGAATATTTACGGTCAAAATGAACATTGAAATTTGGGCTTGTTGGAAATCCCAGTTCATGTAGGAAAGGAAAAAATTCTTGGTTAAAAATAATATGGGTTAGAACATAGAAAACCTTAACAGATTGGTGTACATGTTTTAGGACATAAGATTTCTTTGATTTCTTTAACCAGAGATTCACATGCTGAATTGACTATTCTGCAACTGTTTCGTACATAATTTCTTAGGGTTTTGGCTGAAACATCCCATGCCAGCTGTTGCAGAGACAGGACACTAGACTTGGTTGGAAAGAGCAGTAGGGTTTAGTGAGCCTCTCTCCTGTTTGTGAGCTGTTGGAGTCCCTCCTTGGGGCTGGCTGGAGTGTGGGAGGTGTAACCCCCATGGTGCTTCAGATTACCTACTCTGTCCCCATTTTACTGCAGCCCATCTCACCCAGCTCCTGCCCCAAGGTTAAGCTTTTCGTCTGTTCTGAGGGTCCTATTAATGTTTCACAAATTTTCCAAAAGTGGATGTAGGACTTTTATGTGAACTAACACATTTACTGAAGCTTTCTAGAACATTTTAATACATTTTAAGATTCAATTTAGTATCCTAGGCCAGGTTTTTGGTTTTATTTCAGACAGACACAGACCTGTGCTGGAAATGCTTACTGTGGTACAGATGAGAGTTTAAAAATAAATCTCTTGGTTTTCATTTGAGTGCAACCCAGCTGGGAAGAAAATTTCATTGTGTGCTGAGTGATTGCAAATAGGCCTTTAGAATATTAACCTTATCTATAGATGTTTCACATACCACTTCATTAGCATTGCATCCCAATTAGTCTTTCTATTTGTGACTTCCAGAGCTGGAATTTCTAGGGATGAGGCAGTAGCTATCAAAAATACAGTTAGAGCTAATTATTGTGAAATAGATATTTTATTGGCACAGATGACTACAGTTGAGAAATACACACTATCTTCCATCTGTGCATTTCAAATCACTTTCCAGATGAGCTAATTAGGCTTCCTAGATAATTAGATGTAACTTATAAATAAATAATGGGAAGTGACTTGTGTAGTGTCACATAGTAAATCAAAAGGTATCTAAAATGAAACCTGAGACCTGGTTCCATATTTCCTGCCATCAGCATGCAGTTGGTCTGTACTGAGGTTGCATCTAATTAAGATGCATTTTCAGAAGACTGTGAAAAGTTGAGGACTTGAATTTTCAGATCTCTGTTGCAGGTCATATGTCATTGTACAGTATTTCCCAGGGTTGCTGCAGAAGAGGAGCAGAGCTCCTTTGCTGAATCAAGTAATGCTTAGAATACGTGGGGAATGGCTGTATATTCTTGTAACTAGGTGGAAGTTTTGACATTGTTGACTTAAGTCTTGCTTTGAGAACAGTCTCTAGATTAAATGTACAGTAGTTTGATGTTCCCCTAAACTCAAAGGATTGCTTTGCTTGAGACACTGTATGTGCACGAATGTCTTTTGTTAGTTCTTTGTTTGAGGTGTTTTTGTTTGGAGGTGATGTTTTCTTTTTTTTTTTACAGTGAAGATCTCATTAATCCTGAAATTTTAGTATTTGTTTTTCCTTATAATTTCTTTTTCTTTGTGAAAGAATGGACTGGCATTTTGTCTGTAGGTTACCCCCTTTTGCTTTGAATTGTCTTATCAACTCAAATCTGTTATTCTTGGAGTATTGATGTTACTGATAATGCTGTCTATACTGAGGAATGGCATACTCTTTTGGAGCTATATGCATGTAGTTTATGAACTGTGGAGGGCTCAAGTGCTTTTTATGTAATGTATTAATGTGCCTGTGGCTCTTAGCTCTGAGCTGCCTGTGTGAAAAGCATGCTGCTGACCGTGCAAAACTCACTGCGGCGCTGGATTGTTGGTGACACTCAAAAGCAGTAGGTGTTACTTACAGTATCTTTGCTTATGTTTGGAATGAACCTTTTAGAGGCTTAACCTGAAAGTTGTATCCCTGACTCCATAGTAATTTGTTTTGATGCATGTGCTTGCAAAACCCTCTGGCGGCACCCTTGCACAGGGAGCAGGGCTAAGGTGCTGTGGTGAACCCCCTGGTGGGAGAGGACACTTCAGAAAGAGACTCCTAGCTTGTAAAATTTTATCCAGTTACTTTGAAGTTTTGTGGAAACCATTCAGGAAACTGAGTACACTTCTGTTCAGAGATCTGCCTTATGGAAAGGCAGAATTCATGTTTTTATGTTACATGGATCACAAAAAAAAAATTTAAGATGGTATTTTTCATATAACAAAACTAAGAAAAGATAATGATGTTAGTGAGAGTAATATTCTCTCCTAGTCTAAGTTCGTTATGGTAGGAATAATGAAACAAATTCTCTCTCAAAATAACAGTACACCTTTTTGGTAATTTTTTTTTTCAAGTTCCCCTAATATTAAATAAGAGCATGCAAAAGACTCTTTCAGATCTTACCACATCATTGATAACTTTTTTTAATTAATGAGAGTTATGTGTTTGCATACATAAGCATAAACGTTTCTTGGCAAGAATTGCTTCTTGCCACACTGTTCTTAAGGTACATGTAAAGAGGCAAATCAATTTCTCATGGGAAAAGTAATGTTAATAAAAGTATGCAGCAAATCAGGGAATTAATTTAAATAATGTGTTGTTAACCAAACTTAAGTGATGAGGCAATGTGAACCATGATGAACAATGATTAATTTATCTTGAAGGCAAAGTCATCATTGTTGAATTACAGGTACAGCAAGAAAAATGGCACTCAATAGCTAGAGTTTTGCCAGTAGATTACCAAGCAGCTCTTCTGTGTCCTTTGCATTCTCTATATGATGACATCACGACTCAACAGTTCTGTGTCTTATGTAGAAAAGACTAAATAGCAGTTGTATTAGAGAGAGATCATTATTGAATTCACATTTTGTAATGTGACCAGATTCTAATACCTTTCTGTTAAAATGATACTGTACTCTGAAAAGTTCTACCATCTTCACTGGTGCTACTTGTAGAAAAAAAGTACAAAAATTACTGCTTAATATGTGCAAGGATAGCAGATTGTAAATATGTGGCATTCTTCTAACACTGACGGAACCAAATAGCTGCAAGAATCTCTAGCTGAGTGCCAGTATAGGGTATATATTTTATTTTAGACAATAAAATTCATTGATAACTTAACTCATTATAAAAGTTCTGTTTTGCTGTCTGGTATTCATGAGAGATTGAAAATCAGGTTTGAGGACAGCCAATCAGACTTAGCATTTTGTTGCTGCTTGGAGCAGTCCTTCGTCTTTTTCCTCCCTTGCTTGTTCTGATGTTCATCTGATCCCTTGGTAAATTGATTGAGGTTATCAACTTGCAGAAAGCTCATTCTGGATAAATTAGCTTCTGCCAGTGAATTGGCTTACTGAAGGATTACATGAATCATAGCTTGTACAAGGAAGTATCAGGAATGTGTGGCTGGAAAGGGGAAAGCTAAGAGGAGTAGGGAGGATGGGACCTCCTTCCTGCAGCAGTTGATCTCTCACAGCAACTCAGCTGGGTTCCTCTTACTGTACCTTATCATCTGACTGCTTTAAATTGGTCTAGCTTTTAGAATGTCAGTCTGAAAAATAATCAGTATCTTCAGAGAGGTGGAGCTAACTGAGAGGAGTAATGACTAGAGAATATTTCAGTCCTACTAAGAGTTAATTACTATGTACACTGCGAATAGGGACTTTCTACTGGTATGGTGAATGACTTTGACTTTTTGAAAGTTGTGGTGGTAAACAGGATAAACCTTTTACTTTCAAAGTATTTATATACTTTATGTATTTACATATGTATATGTATGTATTTATTACTTTTATATTTCTCATTTACTAGTATTCTACCATTCTATGAAATTATTTCAGTTGTTTCAGTCAGAGATACTGTGGATGTTGTGTTGCAGCAGGAACACAATGTTTATGTAGGGACACTGGCCCTTGCAGAGTCATTCATGCCCCAGTTCTTCCTGGACTGGGATCAATAGCAGATTTCTGCTATGTGCTGTTATTGTACCAAAGAAGTATATGATGCCTGTCTCCTTAGGCAATCCAGAATTATTTAATCATCTGCAGGCACAGACTTTTTATGTTTTCAGAAAAAATACACGTATTTAGGCTAATTTAAAATATACTGTTGGATAAGTTGCATTTATCCTTTAGCACTTGAGCTGGAAGCAAAAAGTGCAGAAAGCCTCAGAGGCTTGCTGTTCATTAGTCCATCTGAATAACAGGTATTCTTGGTACTGTTGATTGCCTTTGCTCAGTGTGCCAGAAGAGGACTGGCGCTCATGCTGACAAGGCTTAGTAATTTCTTCTTTTTTTTTTATTATTTTTATTCAAAGGCAGGTACAAAAGTATCAAGAGAGTCTGCCTTTTACTGACCTTCTAATTGACTGTGGAAGACAAGAAGTTGCAAATTTTCATTTAAAAGTTGCAAAATGCCTTTGTTGACTATCTTAGATGGAATTTTAACATATTCCTCCACCTTTATAGTTCCAGTGCTATGCCTGTATTATACTGGATTGTAGCCTTGCTGCTGAGACCCTGTCTTTTCATTATCACAATACTGATTTTCCTGTATGTCCAAGTATAGAGGACATCCATACTTCAGTTATATGATTCTCAGTAAACATTTATCCAAATGACAGGGCATGGTAAATAATCTTTTAGGATGAGTATTTAAACTGTTAAAAGGTTTGTTTATGTGATTATCAACATAAGCATATGAAATAAGCCTTTGTGTCTGACTTCCATCAAAAGCTTTTTTAAAAGAGCTCACAGAAGTAATAGATTTGTTCAAGTGCCACAGAACACGATCAGCAATGAGCAATGTAGTGTTAATTGTGCATGTCAGCAGTGCAATGTTATTTCTTTCTGCAGTGACTATCTTGTTGATACACAGGCATGATTCTTCCTTGCTTTTTATTGGAGAAACTGTGGAATGTAGTTTGCTAGAGCTTTTCTTTAAGACTGTTCATGTTTCCTGCTTGTACATGTCCCACAAACAAACACCCTGGGGAGTCTGTCTCAGTTTGTTGAATCTTTGGTTAGAGGTAGGTTCAGATATTGTCTCAGAACAGTTTTGTGGGGATTTCAGAGGTAATAGCTGTATTGACATAAAGTAGAGGTAGCTTTGTGGTGACAGTCTAAGAGTAGGAATCACAAGGTCAGGAATATATTCCTGCCTTTGTCCTAGGCTTAGTTCTTAGTATAGACAAGTCGCAGCATGTCCCTGCTGTGAAATAGGGATTATACCTGTCTACTTCAAAACTAAGTTTACTACCCTCTCTAAAGAAAGAAGGTTGTAAAAGAACTGCAAAGTGCCATTTCAATTCTGCAAAGTGCCATTTCAATTCTGTTGGCATTTCATTTGAACTCTGGATTTTCACTGTGAAAGAAAATGAGTATTTGTTTTATTTTCTCAGACCCCTTTGGATCCAAAGTACTGCAGCTGGAAAAAGACTTTGCCATACCCAGAATTTCCAATTTTCTTTCTTCTTTCTCACATGTTTTGAGAGTGTTCTGATGTTGCTGCATCCGTGTCTGTTGGTTATGTCAATAAACTCTTTGCTTGCTGGTACTTTTGAATTTTTCTCTAACATAAATTTTTTCCTGTGTCTGATATGCCTTAATTTCTTCAGAGTTGAGCCTTGACTGCTCTGTGTGTGCAACATTAGAAGTCATGGGGGCAACTAAAACCAAGAACCATTCAACTAATGGCATCTGGCTTTTTGTTCTTCCTTATTAAATTAGGAAAATGGGAGAGATAGATGTTAGTGTCACTTTTGTCCTTGTATTTCTCTTCAGTGATGACTTTTAAACTTTACAGATTGGAATGTTTTAGTTACTTTATATAATTTTTGCTATTGGTGTAAAAAATTTGAAGCCACCAAATATATTTTTCTTTTTATTGTTATATTCCTTGGTTTGGCTTTTATAAACTTTCCAACCCAACCTAATTTGCTTCAGTGCTGCTTTGCTTCTGTCTCTGTATCAGGAAAGTCAGGAAGTGAGGACAAGAAGTCCTCAAGTGTTCACAATATGGAAGTGTTGGTTGTACCTTAGATGTCTCTCAAAACATGTAAGGCACGGTGCTCTTGATAGCTCATCTTTTATAACTCATTAGGTTGCTCCTCCTAGGTTAGGGGGAGGGTGAGGGAGGAGGAAGACCCCTATTTTAGTCTTTTGTTACTCAAATACTATTTAGTATTTTATAATCTTTTCATGTGTTTTGTTTTAGCCTTCTGTATTTATAATGGCCTGGCTTGAATGTGAGCACCTTCCTGTGGGTGCCACTACCTATTTTTACCAGACGTCCTTCCTTGCATTGAAGACTTAAAACGTCATACTTTGAGATGAACAGATAAAGCAATTAACAAGGCTTCAAACAGCTCTTATGAGACAAATATGTTTGGGCACCTTTACGCAGTGTTAGTAAATTACTGGAAGTTAGCTCCTTATGCTTTATTTTTTCTTCTTTCTTTGGACTATCTTGATAAGTTACCTGTTTCTGGAGTAACAGACAGATTAGCGTATTACATAAATATAAAAAATACCAGTTGTTCCTTTTTTGTTGCTTGGGGTGCCTGGTAGGGGTTTAAAATAACAAACATCCATCCAGGATTTTTTTTTTCTGGTTCAAATGGCAACTGTTTGAACCATCTGCTGACTAGTAGTGTGTGGGTAACACACTGCATTAGAAACCACGTTTGCGTGGCTGAGTTGTATCTGAGCCAATGTGTTTTGGTTACTGGTTTTTTACAACAGGCCATGCTGCTAGTGTTTGCTCCAAAACTATGCTTTTGGCTGATGTTTCTCAACCTGAAAGCGTGTAATTTGGCTGAAGGAGATACTATTGTCTTTAACATTTGTGTAGTGTATAGGGGAAGAGCCATGAACTGTGCTGTAAGCACAGCAGTCCCATTATGTATTCATTTTTGAGCTAAGCTTGTTTGCTGTTGATCTTACAAAGCATTCCTAGATCTGGCTGCGTTTAGAAGTGGGGGTCTGCACGAGTTAAAAACAGATTTTGAACACGCCTCTAACAGCCTTGTTTATCCTTACTGTTTCCTACTTCCTTTGTTGATATATTAGGATAAATCACTCTAACTTGCTTGATAGAAGTGGAGCAATGCTGAGTAACAACTGCTAAGGAGTGAAAAATCTAATAAAATTTCACAAAGCTTTTAGACGTGAAGAGACAAATACTGGCAATTGTGAGAAACTTTGTACACATCAGTGAGGTAAAATGAAAAAATACAGAATTATGAAATAATACACAAATAATAGTTTTGTTTCCCTCTTTCAGTGGTTTTGAAGAATTTATCATAACTTCACAAAAAACAATATCTGTTTTCCATCTAAGTCCAGATCTTACAGTCAGAATGAGTTGAATTCAGAGGAAGAAAAGGATTCCTGGGGAGGATGGTTTTCAGTTGCCCTTTTCTTGCCAAGGTCTGCTTTGGAGTTTTTTTGTTTGTTTCCTCCTCTTGAGCATCAGAAGACAAGAACACCCTGCAGTAATTGAAACTAGGCCAGATCCCTATAGCAGTCTATGCAGTGCAAGGGTCTGAAAACTGAGATTCTCAAGTTGTGTCTTCCTTGTAGTTTAGTCATTATTCAAATTTCATTGAAATTTATATCCTTCTGGTTTTTGTATCCTCAACTATGGAACAGTGATGTTGGTAATACTCAAGTCTTAAGTGCATGGTAGTATAAAGGTAGCAATTCTAAAGGTGGGAGTATTTGTAAGAATCCTTTATTTCTTAGGAATACCAAAAACTTTAAAAAAAAAAAAACACCCCCCACCACTGTTGTTATTATTCTTGGAATTTTTTTTTTTTTTTCTGAATGGGAAAACATTCTTGGGAGATCTCCATGAATTCGCATGTTTGTCTTGTCTTGAGGCATTTGACAGCAATGCCAAATAACACTGGAGCTATTGTTAGAAGGTAACCTGATACTGTTATTGTTCTACTTAAATGGAGTTGTGTGAGCCAATGCCAGCTCTCATATTGAGGGAACTCAATCAACTGGAAGAGTTCTTGGTTTCCTGCATTATTAGCTGCCAAACAAATGAGAAGAGCTCATTTAATCCAAGTATGACAGCTTACTCAACAAGCATTTGAAGGAATGAAACATACATGAATTTTTCTTTGCAGGGGAAATACCTGGACTGTAAGTCACAAGTGAGAAACAGTTTTTGAGCTTGTAGATTTTAAATACAGAGAGAAAAGCATATTTCTTTCAAAAGATGATTAAATTAATGTAGAGTGAGGCACTACAACATTTCACTAAGAATATTAATAGAGAGGAAGAGCAGATAGTTTGGATCAACTGCATTTGATGGAATTCAAAAGAAGTTTTATTCTGTTTCAGAAACTTGTCACTGTTCCTTTTACCGCATCTTTTACTCATGTGTATGCCAGGTAGATACCAAATGACTTAATTCACTCACAGAATTAGCTACTCCAATTGACTTGAGTGACAAAATACCTTGACATTGAACTGCTTTTCAAAATCTGGGTTTCTTAGAACCTAAAACAAATTAGAACTGTTAGCTGGACTTGTGTCATTCAGTCACTTTAATTGAGTTTAATTTTTGGGCCAGAGGCTTAAAGCAAAGTGAAAAAGGAGGTGGTGTAAAACTTGGAGATGGGAGATCACTATTTCACATTTAGGTTGTAGAAATTCACATAGAGGGACCAGTTTGTAGCTTGTGAAGATTCATTGCCACTGGGTAACATTAAGTACTCCTCTCAAGAGGAATCATACAAGCACAATTTTTAGACATGTTTCTATTTACTTCTGTGGCATGTGTGACATATTTCCCATTTAAGGGGAAATAAAGAACCTGGCAATATTTATGTAGAATCAACAGTATTTAAAACCTTGGTACTTTGTACAGTTTTGGATTGTCTTTTTGGCCTAATTAGATGTAATATGAAACTTTGTATCCTAAAGTGCAGGGCAGAGCTTCTTGTGAACAAACAAGTGTTTGTGGTTTTGTAAACAAAGAGCTTTGTGATGCATTGGCATGAAAAATATTATGGAATTAAAAGTAGTATTGTTTCATTTAGACTGCTAAAGAACAAGTGCTTGGCTGATGTTGAATACAGCTGTAAATTTCACTCCTTTTCATGAATGCTAACTAGATATAGTGTAGAAAATACAACAAAGCATATGAATTGTATAATGTACATTTGTTGATAATTTTGTAGCAGTATTCACTTGACTGTAGGAGATTTCCTGAGGATTGAGGACCAGATGAAGTTAATTGACTGCTCTCAGTCAGTCACTAATCTTCAGGGGCTTGTTTTCAGTGTTTATGCCTAATTTCATAGGATGCAGTGAACTTGTATTCACTGTATTTATTGTAGATATTTTATTTATTAGATATATTACAGAATCACAGAATAACCTGAGTTGGAAGGGACCCTCAAGCATCATCGAGCCCAGCTCCTGGCCCTGCACAGGACACCCCAAGAGTCACACCCTGTGCCTGAGAGCATTGACCAAACGCTGCTTGAACTCTGTCGGATTTAGTGCTGTGACCCCTTCCCTGGGGAGCCTGTTCCCGTGCCCAAACACCCTCTGGGTGAAGAACCTATTTCTGATATCCAGCCTAAACCTCCCCGACTCAGCTTCATGGCACTTCCTTGGGTCCTGTTGCTGGTCACCACAAAGGAGAGATTGATGTTTTTATGTGTTATGTAGAGGGAGGAGGATGAATGCAATCTTGGCAAAGTTTCAGTGAGTGGTTATCTCCAAACATCTGTGCTCCAATATCAGCAACTAATTAAACAAATTCTTTGTGTACCTGGCCCCTGTAATAATTGGGAATTGCGTCTTGTGGCTGGCTGTATTTCTCTGCAGATGCAGCATGGCTTACGTAGGGAAAGTGCTTTCTGCTTGTGGCTACTGTAATTTATCATATAAAAATAGTAGAAATTTATCATGTATTTCTGAAAACATCCTGATTTCACTGGGTTCTGTTTCATGCTGCTGGCACTCACCCAACCTGTGTCAAATCTGAATGAGCTGGCCAAGGCTTTCAGACTACCTGGTCCATCATACGCTCATTGGACAACCAGTTCATTACAAGTGGGGTATTTGTTCCATTAAAATTCAGACAAGTCCCAGAAATACAAGCCAATGATGTCAGCTGAATGAGTTGACTCAATTTTTAGCTGGTATTTTTAGGATCGAAAATTGTAGAAATTCCAGTATTTCTTGCCAGGTCCCATTTAAAGGGCAGCTTCTATTTCAGTATGAATGGAAGTTCTGGTAGATCAGCCATCTTTATTAGTAGACAGTGGGAGCTTTGAACCATATTCCTTTGATAAACTGGTTCGAAGGAAGGAATTTCACTCAAGGGAAACTTGGTTTTATGGCGTCTTTATAATCCAGACTGTAGTCATCCTTTAAATACATAATTACATCATTGTGTTCCCAAGTGTGCTAGGTGTTTTGAAGTCTGTGCTATGAAAAATAACTCAGACATGTGAAAGGAAGAGGAAATATGTGGCAAGTGTGATCATAGTAGTTAAGTAGGTAATGGCATGAGGTGAAGTGACTTTTATGGTTTTCTTAGGTTTAGGTTTTTGTTTTGTTTTGGGGTTTTTTTTTTTGGGTTTTTTGGTATATGAGAACGGCCAGGTTTGGGAGAAACTTCAGGCTTGTTAGAGAAAAAAGGATTTTTTTAAGGAGGCGAAGAGGGATAGAGTTGAAGAAGGGAGTTTGAGGGAAGAGGTGTGTGAAAATGGCTGATTCTTTAAGCAGGTCTGGCAGAGGAAATGTACTTGGCTGATTTGTCATTGCTTTCCCTCCCTTTTCCTCTTCCTTTTCTAGTCAGCAGTTATTTTCCTTCTGTCTTGCTGGTCCCTCAATCAGCACCTGGAAAGATGCCGGTAAACAGGCAGAGAGCTGCCTAATTTTTCTCTGGCACTTGTCTTTAGCACTGAACTTTTCTGAGCTTCCAGTAAGGACACTGTTGTTGTCCAAGCAAGAGCCATGGCATGTCAGGCTCCAGAGCTGTCATGGAAAATTCCTAGCAGAAAGGAGAGTGCAGCGAAGGGTGTGAATCTCTTCAAGATTTCCGGCTCTAGAATCTCCATGTTTTACGGAATTAGTACTTCCAAATTTTTCCCTCTGTCCTTTATTTGCAGCATTTGCAAGTGACTTGACATGTTTAGAAGTATTTAATTTTTCAGACAAAACAGGAACTGTTTTAGGTCTAGATATCTCTCTTGTCATCAGAGACAAGCTTCATTGCTGGTCTAAGCAGGTACAACTGTACTGACTTGAGAGAAGTTACACACATATTTGCCAGAGGTGAATGTCTCCTGTTTCCACCCACATAACAGTTGAGTAAATAATGATGCACACAGTTCTCATAAGGGGATTATAGCAAAGCCACAATGGAGTTTATTCAGTTTTGATAGAATCAAGTGACTTCACTTTATAGGGTGATAATGTGATTTACTACCATACCAAGGATTCAGGTCTGAACCAGATACAACTCGTTTCACTTGTGCACACAAAGCGTTTAACTGAGTTTGAGATACGTGTTTTCTGTCGGCTCCTTTATGAGTTATTTGGTGCAGGCATGTTTAGGATCAACCATCCAGGTTCCTCTTATGTCTAAAAGGGACTAAATTAAGAGCTTGTGATGCAGCAGTTTTTACTGGCATGGGATATATACAGAGGTGAAAATAAAATAATATACTTTTCTGCAAGCATGTCTTAAGTCATATTGGTGTGTTTATTTGGGACTCAGTATGAGGGGGAAGGCAGGGGGGCTTGTCTTTCCCAGGCTCTGTACACACTTCATTAAGGTTGCTTTATTTATATTACAAGGTCAAATGTGATCTTGGTGCACAGGCCTCCGACTTAAACAGAAATTCCCTTGATTGTTAGTGAGATTTTGTTTTTCCCCCTCCCAAGTTACTCTCTGACGTCTGGCCTGATTGAAAACAGGCAGAAACTGGCACAGACCAATATTATGTCATCCTTTGCTTATATTTCCTACCCACTCATTCTTTATTTTAATGTTATATGAGGTCTTCAGCAGAGTGTGACATATTGTTATAATTACATCATTTGGAAATGTGTTTATCCCCAGGAGTTGTAATTTGATTTAGGAACTGTTTTCCCTGCTTTCAGTCTGTTATTCATAGCATAGCATGACCATCAGGCTTCTGCAGCAGGACTTGACACACCACTTCAAATATTTGCAAACCATAACACAAGAGTCCATTTATGCATGTGGGAAGGAAAGAAGGAAGGGAACATGATTTAAGATTTGATAAAATTCTTGCAGGTTGAATAAACTCTAATAATATTGTGGTAGTTTCTATGTAGAGTATTCATTCATTCATATCTCTTTGCCATATATATATAAATACATTTCTAAGAGTGTTTTTATGTTTCTGTAGGGTGCTTGTAATGGAACTACATGTCTGGCCCTTGGCCTTGTGTAGTGGGAAGCAATAGCTCTTGGAGTATGTTAAGAAAATTGCTGTGACTTTTAACCATGTCTTTTGATGCCTGTAAAAAAACTTATTTAGTTAGAACACAGAAGTCAAGAAAACTTGAGAAGAGTGTTCAAAAACATGTCAGGTCTGCTCAATGAATTAAACAGCTGTGTAAATGTGGGAAACTGCCATTTTTATGATGATAAGAAGTGGAGTTCCATGATGTTCATCAGGCATGGAAGACCTTCCCTCAGAGATGTGAATTTTAAATGTGGTCCGTGTTTCTGAGTCCTGCTGTCCTGCACAAAATGTATGTGTCATAAAGCTATATCAAAAGGCCCAGAAAAAAGTATGAGTTGTGCATTTAGAACAAGTAAAACTAGAGCTTTTCCTGCAGCATTGTTTTACTGTCTCTGGTGATCCTTAAGGATCATTAGACTGTTTGGTCTTTGTTTGGTTTTAAACTTCCTGCTTAAAAAATGCTGTTGGGTTTTATATTGATTCATATGAATTGAGAGAGAGAACATCAAAACAAATGAATTAAGGCCCACTAATCTCATCTTTTGTGACTAGTGTGGGATTACTCATGTGAAAGGAGCTTGGTAGGGCTATATCTGGGACTGTGTTGCTTTGTACTGTATTATTAGAGCATTACATATATATTTCACTTGTGTTTTCCTTCAAAGAAGAAACATTTACCACATATTGATCAGGACTTAAAGTTCATGCATGGAAAATGAGTAGGGCTTAACTTTACCCACATTTTATTCTAAACTGAACCAGAATACATTAGTCTCAGTACTGAGCCTAGACAGATCAGATGGCAGCTCTTGACTTCCCGATTTTCAAAGATACATGACCTGATATAAAGGTGGACTCTGCAGAGTGTTCATAAAACACATACATCCCCCAGGGAAAATTTTGGCTTCTCTGCTGACCTGACTCTACTATTAGCCTGTGAAACTATCAGTGACAGTTTGTGTCTTATACAAAAATGTCGTCTTCTTCTCTAAGTCTAAGAGTTGTTGCTTTATGCAAAATGTAGTATTATGACTGTTTGCTGCTTTTGCCTGGTGATCCTCAAGGAACAATAGTGTTTATTGGGATCTAAAGAATGTGCCTCTCAGAGCAAAGTAAAGGTCCCATTCAGGATTAGATCTGTATTTCCTCACCTGAGTGCTAATTTTAGTTGTGGACTTGTGGTGTTGAAGGGAATGCAGCTGGTTTGGTGTACTTACACCATCCTTTCCAGCTCCCTTGCTGCCTTGTGGCCAGGGCTGGGAAGTTTCAGCAGATGTTGCTCTTGTAGCTGAATCTCATGAGCACGAAAACATACGTACTGCAGAGCTTCAGGTCAATAATCTTAGTTTCTGCCATATTCCAGTCTTTTAAGATACTGAAAAATTTTATAAGGGTATGGGTTTTTTTCTTATTCTGCTTAGCAGACACTTCAAATTTGCTTGGTCATCTGAGTCACTGAGTTCTTCAACAACTCAGACACTGAAATTCCTCTTACACTGTGTCAAACTCCTTTTAACCAGGTATGGTTTTGCCACTTGGCTTTGTGTTTTGTCTAAGCATAGGAAACAAATTTCAGTGACTCTTACTATTTTGTTTTTCAGTTTTACTCTTGCTTACACTGCTTTTGTGGTGGATTTCAAAATTTTGCTGGAGTTACTTGTTAATGAGATTTCCAAGTCATAAACCTGTTCATTGAAGAACTTCATGCTATATCTGCATAGAGAAACCCTCACACAAAATCCTCTTTCTTTTCTGTTAGAGCCTTGCAGTCCAGGTGCATGTTTATGAATGGGCTTTGCTTTTGTATTTCTTGGAAAATGTATGAAAGGTGTTAGAGTATTAATTTTCTCTGTATTGTACTCTTTGCTTCTAGGCAGTTCTTGTTTTCTGCAAAAAATATCTTTTTGCTCTGTACTCTTAAGTTTCTCCTCTGGCCTTTGTTTTTCATTGTCAGTTCAAACTGCTGCTATAAATTACCTCTCTTTTTTAAACTTGCTTTTTGCTTTTTTAGTTTTTGCTTGGGAGATTGGTGTGAAAAAGGTAACTGGTTTCAGATTATTGCTTGACATGCTTGTGGTAAATCTTGACGCTGAAGCCAGAGAAAATTAGTTCTTCACAATCATTCTCACAGGGAAAACTTGAAATTATTTTCAGTGTTGCATAACAATGAAGTGCTGCACAGCTGTTGGAGAAGAGCTGGCTGGAGGCTGGCATTAATAATTCTGGTATTATGCTGGGCAGGAACAAGTGTGATGCTTAATCAAGAAATCTGTTTTGACGTTGTGGAGTAACATCAGTGGATATGAATGTTAAAGAGAAACCGTTGAAGTTAGATGTAGGTATTTGAAATAATTTCTTTTTACAATGGCAAATATTTAAATTGAAATCAACAGTGTTATTGAAATGAACAGAACCCAAATATATTTGGTTTTCTATGTTAAAAAGAAATCTTTTTGTAAACAATGCATCCCTTAAACTCCTAAACAGTTGTTTTTTTTTTTTCTTCTCTTTGTAACCTCACCTGTTTTAAAAGGAAGCATATTCAGGATTAGTGTAATGATCTTTCAAGTATTCTGATTTTTAAAAAAGATACCTCAGTGTATTGGTTATTTGAGTAAGGGCTGACTGCAACTATGAAAACTATAGTAGCTCATGTCCTTGAGCTTACACTCTCCCCCAAAAGTTTTGTTTATATGCTAAGGGACATGTGCAAAAATCTTTCTTTGAGTTTTTTTAAATCTTGGGTAAAATGGGACACTGGTGTCCTTGCTTTTTTGCATATCAGTGGGAAATTAATTCTGCTGAGATCTTAAATCTGCCAAAAATATGGTTTATTTCAAAATATTATTTCAAAACTGTTTTTGTAAATTATTTATGAAGTGGTGATTTATATGAATGTGTAGAATTTGTTATTGTTACCTCATTGCTGTGTTTAGTCATTATATTTAAAATTTAAAAATTACTTGCTGGGGACTTTTAGTGGATGTCATGGTCAGAGTGGATCAGCAAACAGTGTATTTTTTCGTGTATTTTTTTTCTTGTCTCTGATTGCTGGAGTTAGTCGTGTTTATATGCTGTAAAGTTGTGGCAAGTAATGCTAGCTGATGTGGTTACAGGAAAAGATGACAAAGAATGTGAAGATATGTTCAAGCCAGAGTGAGTTGCAGATCTAGCTTCCTCTTTTTGAGGAAAGTGCAGGTACACTTTTGCATAGTCAGCTTGTATGTATTGACTAAATTATTCTTCTGTGAAGCAGTTCACTAAGATAAATCTGGATTATTTTTGGTCTCCTGAGTCTAGTTGATAAACCCATATCTCCTAGCAGAAAGACTACATAAAATTGATATACTGTTTTATTTCTTAAAGTATTTTAAAGTAAATCTTTATATTTGTCTGTCTCAAACATTTGTTATGTTTTGCATCAAAGCAGTTTATTAGGTAGAAAAATGAGGGGAAGTTAGCTGCTTTCTGTTCATAAGTTACTTGAAAAAATCTGTGGTTTCTAAAGATGAAACAACCAGCCACTAGAAACTGATTTTCACTGCTTTTCAAAATGAAGCCTAAGGTTTCCTTTAGCTTCAGATGATCACTTTTTATGCACATACCTACTTCATATTGAAGTGTTCTGGTATTTATAGAGGGTTTTTTTTGAGGACAGTATTTCAAAAACATAGAGGAAGAGCAAAGCATTAATGTTGTTCCTCAGATGTTTACCTAATAGAAGAATGCACTGAACTAACAAATACTGAAGAGGAATATGTCCAAAACCCCAAGCTTTTCAGCCTTGTGTTTATTGTCATCCTCAGGCTCTTGGCTAATTTCTAGTTGTGTGTAATGTCTCAAACCCAGGGCTCTAATTCAGAGGTAATTATCATATGATCAAGCTGTAGTTATTTTAGTGCAGATTTGGGAAATTAAAGCTGACAGCTGTTTTCCAGCTGCATTTCAGCTGCACTCCATTAAAAAGAAAACAGAACAGAGAAGCAGCAGCTTTACAGTTTTTTCCATCATTGCTGAACTTGGTGAAGTTGCCTTATCTGTTTGCCCTGTGAAATATTTACCATGTGTCTTTAGACCCTAAGTAAATAAAACAGGAAAAGAAGGTTCAGTAAATAGATGAAAAGATTGAAAGTAGTAGACCGATCACAGAAACGTATATATGTGCACTTGGCTCTGCTGAATATTTAAGAGCTCAGCTATTAATTCCTGCCAGACTTTTGCATAGGGTGGATCAGAGGTTACCAGAGAGGTCAGTTCCCTTAAGTAAACCGAGTTCAGGATACATTCAGTAACTTCCCTGTCACGTCTTATTAAAAGCTCTCATATATCCAATATAGAGAAACCAATTAAAAGAGTTTTAATAGGCTGTGATTTTTATAAAAGAACTATATAACTTAGGTCATTAATTGCTAAAGCCAGAAACCATGGGGCAAAGCTGAAAATTAGAGCTATGATTTCTCTGTAGAAATGCAAAATGTAGCTCTTTAGATGAAAGCTGAAGTACACTGGCAATCTGGGCTTCCATTCTAAAATTGAACTTTGCCTTCCATTTAGAAGTATTTGATTATCATAGGGGTGATATTTTTCAAAAGCTGCCAACTGATTCAAGAGCTACTGATGTTAAGGCAATATCCCTGTAGTATGTAATTATTTTCATGTAAGGTTATCTATCTAGTATTCTCTGATTTGTATTGCTGAATTTTTATTTAGGTTCTTAAAATATCTCTCGGCATTTGTTTGTGTTTTAACTGAAAAAAATCCCCCAGTGGTTGTGTCCTTTCAGTCCACCACTCCAGTCTGAGTTCATGCACATGGTGCAGTTGAAATCTCTGTTTCTTTGATAGCTGGATGAAAGCTCTGTGGTTTGGATATTCAAGAGGAAAGTATCAAATGTTTGTTTTCAGAGTTACAAGTTGAAGTCCTTGTGAAGTGATGCAAAAGAACTGCTGCTACTCAATTTTCTCTCCAACCTCTCCAGTGCAAAAAGAATCTGTTTTCTAGAAAAAATAAAGATGCCATTCCTTCGAGCAGCAAGCAGTCCAGAAAAAGAAAAAGCACAGTGGATCAGCTTTGGAAAAATGGCTGATGAATGGTTGAGCGTCTCTCTTTTGTCTTGGTATCCTGTAATTTATCTTCAGAATTGCTGAATATTGATGAATGAATCAATTAAAAAAGATAATAAATCTTGTAGTCATCTTCTAGTGCCATCTTTAACTGCTGTACTGCTGCATGGTGTGAATGCAGGACTTTAAAGGAAGCCAGAAGCAATGGCATGAGGTTAGGGAACACATGGACCACACTGATAGGAAGCATATAATTGACACTTGAGCAACTTTGAGTGAGGTTGATGAATAATGACCATAAGTAGTATGTACATTAATAATATGATTGGGGCTCTTGGCAACTGAATGGCTGCCTCTGTGTCTTTCTTTGCTGGAACTTGCAAGATGCATATACAGTGATGCTAATGAGTGGGGAAACAAAGGGGTATAGCTTAAATTAGCCCTTTCATTTCCTTGTTAAGCAATCCTAACTTAAGCCTGTTAACATAGAAAAATGTGGCATGTTCGAAACTTGAATGCTTAAATTAAAAAAACTTAATAAAGCAAAACCACTTTTCACAGAATTTAAACTGACGGGTTCCACAGTACACAAAGCTCCCTTTCTTGGGAATTGCTGCATTTTTTCATATTTTTTAGCTGGAATTGTTATAATGAATCTTAAAGGACTCAATTGTCTTTTCTTCATTTAAGCCCCAGAGTTCTTCTGTAATGTGTTTCATATTAGATAAGTTGTAAGTTATTTCTCTGATCAGCATCTCTAGTCAAATAAGAGAAGTGATCCCATCTTCTGAGTTAGACAAGTCAGTCACAAATCTTTCTCATGCTCCTTCTTTCCTGCCTAAAAGACTAATTATCTATTGTAGACATCATCATTCTGAAATCTAATTTGTTTATTTCAACAAAAACAGATTTAGTTCCGTGTTGACAAATATTTCACTTCGGGGATTTATTTATATGTGTTAGTAACAGCTGTTGTACTGCAAGAGAACAGCAGTGGTTTGTGTCTGGGAGCAATGCCATGCCCTGTTCTTCTTTACAAACTGTCTTTTGAACATCATTCAGGGAGGGAGAGTTAATGATTAGAAAATTGATGGAGGGGGTTGTGCCCATCAAACTGAAGAAATAAAGAGCGTGCACATGGCTTTCTGTGCTGAGTGTACATATACCAACAGGATTAAGTTTGCGCTTCCATAAAAACGTGAAAATGTAGAACTTTTGTGGTGGGAAAAGGCTGCAAGACTTCAATCAATTCTACATTTTACCTTTTCAATCCCTGTCAGACCAAGACAACTCCTGACGTGCTGCAAGTCAAAATAACAAAACAGACCTTTATGCAGATTACAATGGGCTCTTATGTGACTTTGTAGCCATATTAAGAGGCAAAGGACAGATTTCAGAAGTGAAACAAAATGGTAGTAATTGAAAGGTTAGAACCAGGGCATTTGGGTGGAGGCAGAATGCATCCTTGGATGTAAAACTCCCTACATGCTATGGAAAAATACCAAAAGGGATAGCTTCAGATTTTATAAGGTAATTGGATGCTCATGGCCTAGATATAATTTTCAAAAGTGATTCAGGTCAGAAACCCCAAATCTTTTAAGTCAGTGAGATGTTGCAAATGAAATACCTTGGCCACTTCTTAAGAGAGCTGAATTCTTCAACCATTTATGGCCTGGTGTGGCTGAGTAGAGCAACATCAATCTGTAACCTCCAGGAAGTCTGTACGGAAAAACTTGGCAACTTAGGCTAAGTCTTTCAAGTACAAAATCCAGTCTTACGACAGTCTATTGGTGGCAAACTAATACTCGAGTTTTCAACCTCCTGACTGAAGTTTATAGTCAATGGATGTTTCTTTGAACCTTTCGTCATCCCCAGTGGTTTTTCCTTTTGAAGGCTTATGCATATTTCATGGTAGGTTAGCTGAAAAGCGGGAGCAGCCTGTCTGACCTGAAAGAACACTTGTTGTGTTGGGATTTTAATGAATACTTTACAGAACATTCTCCAGCTGTTGCCCTCAAGAGGAAAATTACCAGGGTCTGTTGAGCAGGCAGAATTATTTTAAAACCACCAAACTATGTGCTCTGATACCAAGCAGATAAGTTTATCTGTGAATCTTAATAGAAGCAATTGCATTTTGACAAAGGTGGAATATTCATTAAGTTTGTTTAGCTCAGATGTGACAGAACAGCTCCTGTGGAGGAGGATACAGTTTCTTGTGACTTTATTGCAGTTCATCAGGATTTTGCTGCAGCTTGGGAGGAGTATGTGATGATGATCAAGTCAGTGAATGATAATGCTGACAATATTTTTGTCTGCTTATTGCAGGTGCTACTGCAGCACCTCTGTGAGTAAAATCTCTGATGCAAAATCAAAGGAAATATGCATGTAATCTTGTCAACATACTTATTCTTTGTTTTTGTCTTGCTGTGTGTTGTCTGTTATGCTCATTTATTACGTTTTATTTCTGATTAGACTGTAAATTCAGTGTAGATGACTCATTGTAGACGACTCCTTGTTATATAGATTTTTATGTAACAGAATAAAACAGTCTTGTTCCTTGTCAAATCCTCTTACTGATGTGCAATGAGATATTGCATTCTGCTTTTCAGATCACCTAAGTTCCAATAGCGTTTTCAGTTTTATCTGAACATAGACAAAGCCCTCCAAAACTGTTCTTTGGTATCAGCATGTGTAACAGATGGAGTGTGAGATTCTACCTGCAAAAATCAAAATGTCAGCCAGGAAAACAGTCCTTTGAAAGATAGATCCTTCTAATCACATGACAAGATAGTTCTTATATTTGTTCCATGAAATAGAAGCCTGAGGATTGGGATAATTTTACATTTTGAATGAATGAGCCCTCAACTCAAAAGAAAATATAGTTTGAGTGGTCAGGATAAGCAAAGTGAAAAAAATGGCAAAACCCCATGTAGTGTGTAACTATCTAATAGGACTAAAGCAGCTGGTTTTGCTTGTAAAAGACTTTGTTACATTGGAATTTTTACCAGGATATAGCTGATGTTGCTGCTGTTGTTGGAGACTTAAGATGATGTCTCAGTTCTCTGTTTGCACAGATTAATTCTTCAGCACTGATTCAGCTTAAAAGATAATTAAAATATTTATGTGTGGATGAGTGGACATTGATTGCTAATGGAGATTATTTGTTGTTGGCAGTGTAAGGCAATTTTTAAAGTTGATACTGCCTAACTTCCGAAGTTGTCAAAGAAGTTGGTGGTGGGCTGGAGTGATTTCAGTACAGTGCTGTGAGGACTGAGGCTAGAGTTTAGGAATATTTCAGCCTTGTGTTCAGAACTGGCATGTCGTACACTGTTCTATAGAAAATATGTATATGAACGTAGGGCTTAATAGCATGAGATAGTCCATGACTGGGTTTAAAAGCAGAGATGGGCTTAACAAACCTTTGAAGCCAGGAAAGAAAACAAGCTAGGATGTAGAGTGACACTGGAGTATTTTTTCAGGCCATGAATTTAGGAAAAGGAATTCTTGAATCCAGTTTAACAGACCGTGGAAGAAAAAAGGTTCTGAAGACAGAAATAGGCACAGATACTGCTTTGTCTGCTGTGGTCTTTTTCATTCCTTATATATTCCATTTTTCCGCTACTGTTTAATAAAAAAGCCCCTAGATAACTGTTTGTGAATGCTTTGGATAGTAGATGAGATAAAATGAGTTGCTTTTTAAATTTGTTATGAAGCTTTTTTAAATCTTGAAAAATCATGGGAGCAGTAGATAAACAACTAAAGAAGAGCATCTTAAGCTCTGAGTTTTCCTTTGCTTAATCTGAGGTAATGTTGCAGTAGTGGGAGACGGACACCACCACCCCCCAGGTGGGGAAAAAGATGGTTTTGTCATGTAGCATTCATGTTTGTTCAAGGTGCAAAGATTGCACAATGTTAACTCAACTTTCTGCCTTACTAAGAAGTGCTGAGAGGGGAAACTGGAGTGGTTTCACCAGAGGTCTTTCATCATCTTTTTACTTTAAAACTCTCAGGACACTGTACAAGAATGGATACTGAAGTTTGATGAACAGAATACCAAAAGCGCTTCATAGAGGCAGATTGGACTTCCACATGGTTGGGGCAGTTGTACATCAACTTTGAGGTGATTCAGAGCCGCAGATTCCCCTGGCTGCTGATCCTTTACTTTGTCCATGAAGACCTCTCCATTTGCCTGCTTTCCTGAGGCATTGAATTGGAAAGGACTCTACATCTCCTGTTTTTATGCTTCTTGAAAGTGTTATTGAAAAGGTTTGTATGTAAGCTGCTGTTACCCAGATCATATCCAGTGAAGCATTTTAGCTGTCCTCAGTCACTGTGTTTCCCTTATCTTCCATTTATTTCTGTGAGATCTTTATGCCATAGGCAGGCTTGCTGCATGTTTAGCTGTACCAGTGCAAGAACTTACCCCTGGTGTTGCTTGTTGTTATCACCAAGTTGGCAAACAGATGGAATAAATACTCTTTGGGCCATTCATCAGAAAGTCATCTGGGCTGGCTTAAAGGAGAGGTTGCACTGAAGCCAGTATGGAGCACTTGCATCACCTGATCTGTTAAATCAGTGATTGAAGTGTAACAGCCACTGACACAGGTTAAATCACTTTCCTTTTTCCAAAAGACAGGATTTGTCTTTGTCCTGATCCAACACTGACCTATGTTTCCTCAGCTTATCTGACTTGGGAACAGCATGGAGCACCATTGTGAAAGCTAATTCTGCTCTCATTCATTGCTCTGTACCCTGTTGGAGTGGGCTCATCCTACAAAGGAGATCTTTTCCCAGTTGTGGATGATTCATTTTGTAATAAAATAGCTTAGAAATAATTTATAGAAATAATATTTTTAGAAATAATAAGTTTTTAGCCTGAGTACTGAAAACCACATATTTTTAATTACTGACAGTATTTTTATGGATCACTAATATTTAAAAGGCACAGTTTATTTGTTTTTAGATTATTTAGAAGAAGGACTGTTGTTTATGCAGCTGAAGTTAAACTGTGATGTTCCCTGGGGAAAATTTGGGTACAAACCAAAGATTTCATGGGATTTTGTAAAAAGAGACAGGAGTGACCTCAGTTTGTTTCTCAGGACAAGCACTACTGTGCTGAGTTAATTTTACTGATTTCTGTTGTGTTTGTTGGGAGTATTTACACAATGTCTTCCAACGCATTTAATAGACAGATTTGACAAACTGTAAGGAAATATAAGGGTTTTTTTTTTTTGTAAATTTACCTTTGCTTTGTTCTTTGATACATTGTGTAGTGTAGTTTTCTTTCTCAAATTAATAAAGACTCTGTATGGTACTTTATTGTTTGGTAACAAGTGTCTTTTCTTTGACTGTTTTTTCTGAAGTGTAAAACTAAAATAAAATTGCATTTAAAGAATCCAAATTATTTTCCACTTTTCTGTGCTTAGCACTGGCTTGGCAATAATAGCAGCATATAACTGGTTTGCCTCTTTTAATCTTGTTTTAATTTTTCTCCTCATTGCCAGAGATCCTTTCTCATGCTGAAAGGATAGCCAACTCTGATATGAGCTTGCAAAATTTGTTTCACTTGGAAGGAAGGATGCAATGGAAAACACAGTGGTCATTTCTTAGCTGGTAAAAATAAATTCTTTTAGAGCCTATAATACAAGGAAGTTACAATTTGAGGAATTCTAAGGATTCAATCTTTGTGTTAACTTAAAAATATACTTCCTTCAATATATTTAAATGATATCTGGATTAAATGTTACTGTTATGGACCATCTGCATGAGGTTTTGGGGTTTTTTCTTCTTTTTTTGTGGGGCTTGTTCTAGCTTCTTTTATTATGTACTCATATCCTTCAAGGCTCTACCCTTTCCACTGTCCTTTTTGTGCTCCTGTGGTATCTTCCCTTTTGAATTTAACTGCTCTCTCCAGGTTGGAAGCTTTTATGTCTGTCCTGTTCTGTTTCATCTCGAATCTGAAACTGTTCCTAGACCTTGTAGCACAGCTCAGACTCAGTTCAATGTTGAAATCCTTGGCACTCTTGACCTGGCTCCTCCCCAGCATTACAGATGTGCTGATGTGATGTGTCCAAAAGACCCAAATGACTCTGGGAAACCAAATAGCTAGAAAAGAGTTAATCTCTGTCATTCTTGCTCTGAAGTCCAGGGCTGCAGAGCTGATCTGATGTCTGGAGAATCCTCTGCTCATCAATGTGGTGTAGCTCTTGGTTGCCTTCAGATGCTTCTTCCCATATGAGATTCTATAATATTTTTCATTCCTAAAGGGGTTTATTCCCAACCAGAAGCATGTATTTTTGAAACATGTAAGATGTGCTACCACAAAATATAGTTCAGACTAATACTTGGAGTTATGTATAACTCTTGAAAAGACCCATATTGTTGTCTAGTTTGACTGCAACAATGCAATGAGTTGTGTTTCAGAAAGTGATTTGCAAGCGTTTTGTCTGCCAGGAAACCTTCAAAAAGTGTTTTCTTTGTGTCTTTTCTTTCAAGTGTCAGGAAAAAATGGATATAATAGCTAATTACCTGCTGGCCATGTCTAGGCTTCATGTGCCCTTTTTCTGTAAGCTTACCCTTGAGAGTATTATATTATAGTTTTGGCTTTTAATAGCAGAACATGATAAAAGTTTTTCCTTGTCAACTGTTATGGTTCTTTATACTACAGAATATATGGACATGACAGGTTTTGGTGAGATTTTTTGGCCCTTCTTGTAGCTGAGTGTGTGATTTTCCCTCTCAGTAACTTTATATCTGGAATTCAGTTACTATTTGGTCTGTTCCTTTCCTACTTCCATGCATGGTCACTTTAAAAGTTATACTCAGTACATCGGTAACTTGTGTTTTGCTAGGACCATTCTGAATTCACTCTTTTCTTGCCTGATTTTCCTTAATTCTACTTTGTTTTACTTATTCTTATGACCCATTTCTGCTTTGTTTAGTATTGTTCTAAACCACTGCAAAGCTTGTCTTGCTCCAACTCTGAGATTTATGACTTCTGGCAGTATTTAAGAATGGGATTTTCCTAACATCTAGGTCAGAAGTAAGTCAGGACTGAAGCAATGAATGGGGAAAAACAGCCAGAAGCTGAACCTTAAATTACCATAACTATGGGATGGACTAAGAAGTTGTTGCATACAGCTATATTCATTTACTTTTTACCCAGTCAGTTGTATGCTGTTACTGTGAGCTGCAGAAGAGCTGCTGTGTTCAATTCCAGATGTACTGTGTGTTTTCAGATCATTGGACATGAAAGGCATGGCAGAAACAAAAGTTGCTCTTTTTACTTTTACCCTCTGTATAATTAATTTCTCTTTAGGGAAGTAGAGCAAGATAAGAACACAGTTTCAGCTCAACAGAATTTGAGGCACAGAAACATATGTCCCACTGGTCAACATTACCCCAAACACAAATATTTGAAGGTGGAGGGAGCAGAGCAAAAGCAAATTAACTGTGTGCCATTCTATCCTCCTGTGCTTGAGAGCAAGCTTTGTGTTTGTTGAAGGAAATGGTTCTGCTGAACCAGTCTTGGTGCTCTTTCAAGCCAATTGGTGATTACTTTTTCCATGGGGATTGAAATGAATGTGTTATACTTTAAAATAAGCTGCTGCTGCTATTCAGAATTTCTGTCTGTTAGTTGTTTGTTCAGCTGGGCTTGACAGCTTCTGTCGTAACTGCATGGAGAGGCACCAGCTCAGCTTTAGTTTGGCTTAAGTCCCCTCTACTTTTCCCTCTCACATTAGAGTGCTTATTTTCTTTCTGATCTTGAGACCAGTAATGTCCAATGAAGGATCTGTTTAAATATTAAATTTAAAATGAATTGACATTTATTCTGTACGACTGCAAAAGAAATAATGCATGGATTTATTGTGATCTGGGAAGTTCTTCTGAATTTCTGAGTACTTAACCCAATCTCCAGAAAATGTTGGCTTGAAGCCAATTAGTGTGCAACCTGGAGAGGAGAGGAAGGGATAAAAAGGGAGATCAAAAAGGTGAAGTCACATTTCTTGAGTGTTAGTTCATCTACAAGGTTGAATTTGTCCAAACTGGATCCGGAATCTGATTCAAATTTGAGTTTCCTCAGACTAAGGGGGAAAGGGTGATCTAAGGTTCCCTTTTAAGTAAGCAGACTTGGATTTGAAGGAGAGTTAAAATCTGAAATCAGAAATACTCAAATATTGATAAACTAACTTCTACATTTTGGTTCATGTGTGTCTTCCTTCATTATCAATTGGTGCAAGAAGAGAGTGATAAGCAATACTAAGATCTACTCTGTAGTCCAGATGGTTTGAGTTGTGCTGAGGGTGGGCTGTGAATACAGGTAATTTTAGCAAAGAACTGCATGTAAAGAATATGACTTTTGCTTGTGCTCCATGGAGGAAAAATTGCTGTCCATACTCATGAATAAACCGCTATCAGTGGTCTCTGTGAATCCAAGATTATTTTCTTTGTTTTCCTGTCTGGTTATTTATTTCTACAAGTATGGACAACCTTTGTGGAAATTTTTGGTTAGATGACAGACCTTTTCATTTATCTGATGTCATCGATTCATCCTTGTTGAAGGTTAGACATAAGTATTTTTTTCCATTATCTAGGCAACAGAATGGAGCTGTGTCTGTGTGTGTACAATAGTGTTTAAAAAGTACTGCAGTGGTTAATGTTTTTTTTGTCAGGTTAAGTATTTTTGGTTTCAGCATTCTGGTAGCTGAGGCACCAAAACCAGTCATGAATAATGCAGTAGATAGAGATTTTGGTATTCAGACAGTATTTTTCTTTTAGCTTCCTGTCACTCTCCGCTGTTTCAGACAAAGGGTAGAATTCTTTAGTGAGTGTATATGGTGAATAAATCGTCTGGTGAAAGGTCTGAAGTACATGCAAACTAGTGCTAGCTCTAGTTGAAGACAAATTTGTAACTCTCTAAATACACACTGTAAGCAAAATAAAGCAGATATAGTCTGAACAGTTGCTTTCTGAACATACAACAGAGAAGGTGACCAGCTAGTCAAAATTCTCATTGAAGAAATACTACAGTGTAAGTGTCACATTAATATAGTCTTAGATACTGTGTTGAAGATAAGGTTCTGAAGGAAATAATGAATGCTGCTAGACTCTCAGCAGATGATCATGGTCATGTGTGTTTTCCAAACCTAAAGATTTGTGCTGTCAAGAAATGTACATCTTTTATCCATCTATATAAATTGGTAGTATGAGGAACAATGAAGAGTCTCTTCATTTTATAATGTTTACATTAGTTTCCTAAAGAGTCACTCTCTCAGGTACAGTGGCATTTCAGAGGTGAAGCAGAGCTGATGGAGCTTACATACTGAAGTGTGAAAAAAACATAGGGAAGTGACTAATTATACATTTTATAGCTCACACAGTAGTTTCTTTGTGTACTGTGATAGGGTCTAAGAGTCCTAAGCACTAAGATCTGAATATTGCTAGGTTGTTACACCCCAGAATTTTTCCCTATTTAATTAAAAATTAATGACAACACTGTCTGTGCAAACTTATCTTGGCCTCTTTAAACTTAGTAATTAATATACAGGCCTTCATGTAGATTATCTGTCATTTTTCTGCCAGAAAGGTTCTGCTTACCTGACATATGAAAAAGTGACTGAATTAGCATCACAGTTCACTGTATAAGTATACTTTCTAAATGTATGACTGACCACAGGATATCATTCATCAATGCTCAGGAGTTCTTCTGAGGTTTGTTAAATTGTATCCTCTCCTAACTGTAGAATGACTTGTTCAAAAAGCCTCAGGTCTTAGTTTCTCTCTTAGTAGTCCATATCTGCCTCATCTTGTGACTGATGTGTTATTCTGCACCCCTACTTTATGAACATATAAACTGATTCTTCTCTACCTTTTCCTGTGCATCAAGCCTGAGCCCTGTGAGTGCGGGAAGAGGCAAGCTTGGGAACTGCCTTGGTCCTGCAGGACATTTTAGGTCATTGACTTGCAGATTTGTGGCAAAAGCTTTGTGTGTCTTTTTTTAAAATGTGCTTTGCAGCCAGTTGCTGGAGGCAGTAAAGCTGCCATTTGAGCAAGCAGAGCAGTGTTGCATAAGCCTGTGGGATGTCTAACATCAAATATCCACTGTACAGTTAAAGCTTCACAAGACTTTGAGATAAGCTGAGGTCAAATATCTCTGGAATTTAACCTAAATGGTGACAACACTTTTGTTTCTGCCAGATGTTCATGGAAGTCTTTGTACACAATGGTACTGGTTTTTCATTTGTCTCCCACACACAGTCTTGTAAAAGGCTTTGTGTTTAATCATTGGTGCTATTTCCTTCAGCATCACAAATCTAAATTTGCTGGCAATTCGTGGCCACAGATAGCTTTCATCATCCCTGATGGCTGTGTGTAGTGGTCTGGGAGCCTGGAGCATACCTTTCTGGGGAGTGGTTTGTGATTTTTAGTTCCCTTAGAGGCACCTGCCCTGCAGAGATCAGTTAAATTTTGAGTGGTACAAGGGAGCGCGAGGGTGGAACTGGCCAAAAGGACGGGGATTGCTGACACCTCCAAGCCTCCTGTTTATGTAACTAAAGCAGCTTTTATCCTTAATTGTTAAAGTAGTTAAGGTGAAGACAAAGTCTGTCCCCTTAAGATTTGTCACAAATATATTTCTGAACTACTAGAGTACAGCTTGCTTTCTATTAACACAGGTCTGGCAGACCTTAAGTATAAGGGCAAAATGGTGACTCTTAAGTGTGATTGTTCTTCTTTCTGATGTGCTAACTGGCAAAATTGGAACCATATACAATTTCTACATTCGTAGTATTTTTGTTGGAGTGTGCATACTTACTTTAGGAAATAAGTGCAGCTCCACCTAAGGTTCTGCAGACACAACTATATGCAGTAATGTAAAATTAAGATTATTGCAATTTTTAGTAGTAAAGACTGGACTTCTTAAAAAAAAATGCTTAAGGAAGCAAAGATGGAAAGAACAGTCTTTGTTTAAAGCATATGCTGACTGAAAACCAAAATCAGAGAAACATAACAAGTGAATGAGTTGCCACTGAGAGACTCATTACTGGCTGGAGAACACTGGTTTATATTTAGTACATAGCAAATTTTGGCACAATTCTTTAGCCTACAAGTGTCTGTTATAAATAATTTTGTCAATAGGGCCTTTTTCCCCTCAAAATTAATATTAGGCTCTATAGAGAATATATGTATGTACATATACACATATATGTGTATATATATACTATATGTCTGAATATATATATATAGTATGGGCCTTTGAGATTCCTCTGCTGTGCTTTGCATGTTACTAATTGTAGTAGGCTTCTATCAGCAAAGAAAATTCAGTAAAGAAAGCTCGTCTAAATTATGAACGAGCTGAGCTGATTGATTCCAAATTCTTTCCCTATTGATGACAAAATAATGATTAAGTTATCTTGTAAAACAGTTTTCTCTTTTGTGGTGGTGCTTAATAAGAACTTGAAATAGCCATGTGTGAAGTAGTGTCAGGAACTGGTACATGTTATAATGCGAACACCTTTTATTCTGATACTGGCTCTTTTCCTTGCACTAGGAATTGCCTGCTCTAGTAATGTGATAACATGATATTCATGAAAATGTGAGTCTGAATCCTTAGTTCTATTTTGTAGTCTTCAATTTCGTATCATTATGATGTTTTTTATTTTGCGCCTCAGGTTCAATAAGCCCCCTTGGATACTGCTGGTTGTATAACAGGGTTGTGTGGCTGTGTTGGGTTTGCACAGCAAGGTTTTGGTAGCTGGGTGAGCTGCAGGAGCAGGCTCTCATGAGTAGATACTGGGGGCTGCCCACTTGTCAGACAGCGAATTGTTAGATCTGTAGCATACACAGAACTCAAAAGAGTCCAGAACTACTTTGCTGTTGGTAGACAAACTTTGCTCAATGTGGCCATGGTTGTCATTAACACATTTGCACATTTACACATTCAATGCTGTCCACAGAGAGGATGATATCTACCACTGCTATGGTGTTCTGGCTTTTCCTCAGTGTTCAGAATGTAGCTCTGTACTTGTTTTCATTCAGTGTATTGCCTACTCTTGAGATCTTCCCGTCCTCATGGGATTTTACCCAAGACCAGAGCATCTGTATGTTTCACAAATAGTTGGCTTTTCATGGTGTTGCAATGGCATATTATCAGCAGCATTTTAGAAAAAGAAACAGATGAGAGATATGTAAGGCAGGTAAGACATACTACTTTTGAAAAATTTGAGCACTCTGTTTTGAAATCCCTTTGACTTGTTGGATTTGGCATGAAATGTGTTACACTTGTGACAGACTGAGCTGAGGCCTTGATCCAAGAAATTAATTGAACAAGCAACAACAACTAGCAGATACTCAAAATTTGGTCCAAATAACTTTCAAAAACGGGTTTGAGGAACAAAAATAATAATTTCTCTTTACTAGGCGCTAAGTCAGAAAAATTCCTGTTAAATTCTTTGTGGGTTTTTTTCATTTTACTCAGCTGGTTTGCAGGTGTAGAGGATTTCAGCCAAAGTTTCAACTGTTGGAGGCTACAGTCATTACTAAAACTCCTGGGCACACATTTCTGTTGGAATGCAGTTGATGTCATGGAAAAACAGGACCTTTTTAGTAACCCCTAACAACCAGAAGTACAGTAAACAGTAAATATTACCTCCACTGAGATACTTGCTTTTAAAGGGACTTGTTAGGATGGTGCCTATGTGCCAAGAAATATAAACTTTTGCTGATTTAACGACGTTTTTCCTAAAAGCACAAGCCTACTGCTGAGGTTTAGCCATGGTTTTGATATGCCTAATAAAACTGGAAATAGTTCTGTTTAAATCCTAAAATATCCAGAATTTACTGTTCTTTCCACCACCTAACAGCTTTACGGTTGTTCACTTCAGAAATCAGTATGTTAGTTACAAGGGAAATAGCACTGTAATTTTCATGATTTGCAAAACGTAGTTTTTTTCTGAGGTATATTTTCCATCTAATTAAATGAGTGAACTGATTTCTTTTTTTCTTGTAGAGTTTTGTAGAAATGTAGAGCTGTTCAAATATTTTTTCAATTTAGTTTGTTTTTTAAAAGTCTGTTCTCAGCTTCAAGCTGTGCACACTGTTTTGCTTTCATGGGATTACTCGTGACTTCCAAGATAATTTAGATGTTTGTCATCCAAGGGTAATTAATTCCTTTACGTGGTTTGTATGTTCTTTTTCTTTTTCTTTTTCTTTTTCTTTTTCTTTTTCTTTTTCTTTTTCTTTTTCTTTTTCTTTTTCTTTTTCTTTTTCTTTTTCTTTTTCTTTTTCTTTTTCTTTTTCTTTTTCTTTTTCTTTTTCTTTTTCTTTTTCTTTTTCTTTTGCCTCTGTGGATAGAAATACCAACACCACACCTGTGAAAGGCCCACCACCGCCACTATAAAGCTTCACCTTCCTGTATAAGCAGACAGTAAAATGGGGAGAAGTCTGAGCAGCCTAACATCCAGCGATACATTGTTTTTTGAGAGTACCATTATAGCTCCTAGTACAATTTTAATGACCAAGTTGACCATTAGATATGGTATACATTTTATTGTTCAGCTGAGGTGTTAAGGATGTTGTCAGTTTCTTTCTTCTAAAAGGGGAGATACCGATCCATAAATTACAGTTGTCCACTAAATTGGTCCTTGGGAGGATGATACAGATGGTAAAGCTCTGTCTGCGACTGCCATTTCCTTTCCTCAGTATTAAATAAGCCAAATAATGAACTTAATGGTTGTGGGATTTTTCTTGGCAGTACATTTACATTACCCTTTACTATAATAAATAATCTCAGATCTTTGTTATACTTTTAAATAGCAAAAGATTGCAAGACTTAAGCATTTAGAAACTGAGGCAGAAGCCTTGAAAACAGTAGTTGCTTAAAATCAATTGAAAAAATTATTCTATTCTCAGTTTTTTTATATTGCCACTTTTTTGTAGATTTTTGGACATTTGTATTTTCCACATTTTACTTGTGCATTTAAGGTAAAAAACTGTGTTATGATTCAAACAGGATCCACATATCAAGAAAAATGCCAAGCATCAAAGGTTCAACATTAAATGAGAAGAACTGTCATGATAATTTATAAGTTAATTATTTCTTTTTTCAATGAAACCATGTTTCAGTTTCTTGCTGGTGTTTATATATGACCATACTTTGTTAATATTTTCTGATAAATGTTTAGCATTTTTATTCTATTTCCTGCGTAATTTTTACCACTCCTTTCAGAATTATTTACTTTTTTTCCCCTCTGACTTGGTGTTTGACATACTTTCTAAACAAAAAAATTCTATTTTAATTCTGCTGGTTATTACTTTTTTTTGCTCTGTGGTCTTGCTGCCTAGATACTAGCAAGTTGTATTGACCTTATCTTTTCCAGTCATACTTTTTAAAAAAAGACTTAATAGTTTCTGTAAATCATGGGAGAAAAGCGATTAAAACATGGAGTTCCTCAATTTGATGTTTTCAGTTACTTCCCAGCCAGACAATGTATTTGGAACGAAGACTGACATTGCTTGTCCTGAATTTTTCTTCTTACTCCCCTTTATGCAGGAGAATTGCCTTCTGCTTCCGAAATAGTATCTGAAATAATATTTTCTAATTGTTTTAGAAAATGGAAGGGCCAGAAGATACAGAAAAGAAGGTCATGTGAATTTTTTAATGGTGGATTTTACTTAAATGCAGGTATTTAGCAGTTACAATACTTGTATACAAAAATGGTTTAAGTATGACTTTGTTATTTTTAACTAAGAACTTTGGGGATATTGTAGCTCACGAGATTCTATATGTTTTTCTAAATTAAAAGTATAAAGCTCAAAGAAACCATAGCTTCAGTAGTTGTCCACATTATTCAATGCATATGTTAAAGCAAAAGCAAAGCAGAACGTTTCCACTGCTTCCCAGAATGTAATATCCAAATCATCTCACTTGCTCTTCAAGGCAGGCATTGTATGGTCTTTGTCTAACAGCAGAGTGCACACTGCTAAGTAGAAATCAACAATTATCATGCAGGTAGCTCTTCTGTAGTCCAGAGAGTGAAGGAAGCCAGCACTGCCTGATGCGGCTGTGTCTGTTTTGCCCCAGCATCCCTGACCATGAGCTTGTGTGTGTGTGGTGGCTGCTGGAAAGCACACTACAAATAAAGAGAATACTTCACCCTGTTCTGAGATTTTCTGACTCACGGAGGTGGCATCCACATACTCCTTTAAAGTCTTTGGTGTTTATCACTAGAATGCTTCCCTGAAATTTATGTTAGGTCAGACAGAGGTCACTGTGCCCTGTCTGAAGCCTAAGTTTACACCCCTTTGGCACTTTTAGTAAAAGACTCATCTTTTGTCACATGTGGTTTGCTCTTGCAAACCTGTGACAAACTAGGTAAGACTGAAATGCATACTTGTTTTATCACTTGAATTAACTCCTCTGCACAATAGTTCTGAGTAGATGTGTCATTTTCCCCTTTTCCAGGGGCTATTTATGTTTTGCTTACGAGCAGTCAGAGTACTCTAATGACAGTTGTGAACCTGACTACAGGCAGAAGCACTGCTTCAGTGCCTCATAAACCTGAGTAACTGATAGGAGATTGCTTTAGACTTCCAATCCTGTAAATTTTCCAAATATGTTTTCTGAGTTTAGAATGCATGAACAAGTGTTCCCTTATCTGGCTTGAATATCTAGTGAGATTTTATCTGAAGACTATTGGGTAGTTCTGGAAACACACATGGATATAACACTAATCTGTATCCTGGTGATAGGGAATTATGCCTCTAATGTCAAGCAGACAGGACAGTGCTCAAGACATGTACAAGTGTCTTCTGAAAAGGTTTTACCAAAACTTTGGAAGATCTTTTAAATAATGAATTATTGTAGGAAACTGCTGCCTCAAATGCCTAATTTACATTGACTACCTGTAGCAGACTGGTTTAAATGAGGATATTGTGTTCTGCTAGCTGGGGAAGAGAGAGGAAAAGAGGAAGTGGCTTATTTCCTCATTTGACTATGAGTCCTAAGAAAGGAATGAAGGTGACTGCGTGACAGCTCTCATCACCCAGCAGGTTGCAAAGTACTGAGCATTAGACTGCCAAACTCAGTGTTTGTGGATACAGTGCTACATAAGAGGCTATAGGTTACTGTGAACTTTCTGTCCTACCAGTGAAAGTTCAGGTGCTGGTCATTGCTAGAAGCAAGATCACAGATTAGGTGGTCAGTGGCCTGGTTATCCTGTTTCTGTGGTGCCAAGGGTCATGAAGAAATATCAGTCAGGAAAGCCAAGAGCTGTCACTGCTTTACAGGTCAGATTTTGGTATGCAGCTGTATTTGTTTTTCTTCTTGAGCATCAGTCCTGTGTTCTGTATGCCATTTGAAATCTGGAATTTAGATGATGCAAGGTAGCAGGTTTTAATTTCTTAAGGGTTTTGCTTCTTTTTAAAACCCAGAGCAAGTATGTTTCAAGCTTAGTTTCCTTTTCCTAGGTTGTTTGCTGGGGACTGAATGGAACATTGCTGCCTAGCAGCAGAGGAATTCACATTAAACAACATTCATTTTCACACAGAATTATTTAGGCTGGAAAGGATTTCTTGAGATCATCTAGTCCAATGCCAAACTTCCTGCGTCATCCAAATGTTAAACTATAAATAGACTGATGTGGCCCAGATTTATTCAGTCAGTTCTGTATGCTTTTTTAAATCAGTCTTTACACTAGGATATTCAGCAAGCACACAGTAAGAGAAACTATATTAGTGATATTTGCAAAAAATTTTTAGAAATTATTTTTGAGGTGTCACACCCACTTGAGCAGTCTTTTGATGTACTTGCTCAAATGCACTTAGATTGATTAAAGAAAAACAAGATATGCAGTGTATCAGGGACAAGTGGCCAGTACAAAGTACTTTATCCAGGAATTTGATGTTAACAAGGAAGGCTTTTCTGGCTGAATTGTGACAACATATCAGTTTACATGTGCAAAACCTCTCCATGTTTCAGTCCTGGGTTCTTTGCTCTGCCGGTGAACCTCAGTTTATTTCTGCTTTGTTAAATGCCTTCCTCTTGCAATACTGGTTCAAAACATGCTTTAGGAGATCAATGTAGTAACTCTGATATAAATTTGATATTAGTATTGATGTTTCCAGCACCCATTTATCCATGATGATTCCTTGCTTGTGGATTTGAAATTTTCAGTAGTGGTCTTGGGATAATCTAGTCTGCCCAGTTGATTTATATGCATCATGAATGCTTTTTCTGCAGTGCGATTTTGAATTTGAGGCATCAGTTCTGGCTTGTGTGCCTGTCTTTGATCAGGATAAGTAGAGATCTTACAAGTTTTTGGATTTGAAGTCTTTTACTGGAGAGGATTTTTCAGTCTGCCATTTGTTGCAAGTCTCTTTTCATAGTGTTGTTTGTCATCCCCATCACTGGTCAGCTACTGACACAGAGGAGGATATGGTAATGCAAATGGCAGAGGCTGTAAGGGGCTGCTTCTTTTGGCCATGGTGTGGTCTAATCAGTTGAAGCCAGCTTAAAGACTGCAGCCAAACTGAAACACTTGCTGTCAAACACAGAGCTGCTTCTGTGAAAATGCAAGCAGAAAGTAATGGACGTCACTTAAGCACTAGAGTCTCTTTCCCGTTCCCTGTTTAGATAATTTGTTACTGCTGAAGGGTACAGGCTTTTGGTTTGAGCTATAGACTTCTTTCTCCAGTACCTTTCAGTAGGTAGACACTAGTTTATACAGTGCACAGCTGTGTATTTCACCCTTGCATTTACGCTCACTGGAGGTTTGCTGCATTGTTGCAGACAGTGCCTAATATTGCAGACATGACTCCTGATCAGCTGGGAAAAGAGTACATAAAGGATTTTTGGCTTACATGTGAGGACACATGTGAGGACTCATGTGAAGACTCTTCTACATGGAAGTGCCTCCAGCTGCAGTGTTGTTAGTGGTCAGTATAGCTAATGTCATTGCAATAAAGCATGTAAAGGAAAGAAGTCTGCTTTGTAGCCAGGCAGCTTTTAAGACAGCCTTACAGCTAATGTTCAAAGGCTAACCACAGATGTTGTGTGCTGGAAGTTGATCACTTCCTGTGATAGTTTATGTTTTAATGTGTACTAAATAATAGCAAAAGCAGTGGTTTCTACCACAAGAACTCTGTGAGCTCTCAGACTTTCTTACAGGCCATCCAAAATAAACAAAGTTGGTAGTTGCTCTTCGTGGTGGTTCCTGATGCTGTTTGCCAAATGCTGCCCAGTTCCAGACCATGGTTTGGGAATTAGCACTACCGAGAGTCATTGAGAAAATGTTAGAAAGATCATGAGCCTAAATCTGTAGCATGTATTTGACCTAGAGAAGGATTCTGTGTCACCAAAGACCGTGGGAGTTCCTAGATGGCCAGATGCATCAGCCCCCAGCTGCTCTGCTGATCTAGATGTGGCCCCTGTGTTGCAGATTTGACAGATGTAAGACATATATATATATATATAAAACACTTGCTATACAATTAGTAACTTCCCTATACACAGGTGAGCTGACCTGTTTCTCTGGGCCCATGGACAGCTCTGAAACTCCCATTCCTTTTGTTCTGTCTTGGAATGAAGTTGAATCCTTTGGTAGAGACCAAGTGGGAGTGTCAGAGATGGTCACTTTCTGCACTGCCATCGGTTAATGCTTCTGGGGGATTTTTTCCTGCAGGTTATTATTTCAGAATCAGATATAAGAAACTTTTTCTTTCCACCTGCCTTGACTGCATCTCTCTCAGACTCTTCTAAAAAGTGCCTGGCACTTTTCAAGTTGGGTTGGCTTTGCACATCAAACCTTCCTATTTGCTTTCAGAAAGGTGAGTGAGAAGGAGAGAGGGCGAGCAGAAGTACAAATACACCTACCCTTGTGTAGAGCTGGCCTCAGGCTAAGACAAAGGGCTTGGGAGATTTGAGACCTCCTGGATGCCTCCTGGATTCTTTTCCTATTGTGTAATTTCCTTTCAGCAGTGTTTGAACCTTCAAGCTCAGCTGGGTGTGTTCACAGGTAGCCGGGCCAGTATTGAGAAAGAGAAATTAGACACTTAACCTTGGCAAAAATTAACTCCCATGGTTTGTTTGTACTTCTTTGTCATGCATTTATTGTCCCTTGTTTGCTCACTTCTAAGGGAATTCTTTTTGGCATTTTATCAGGTTTTTATGAATCGCAACAAGGACAGAATTAAATCATAAGGCATGGATACAGAGGAGGGTCT